>VZTN01037885.1:101976-128013 GCA_013400515.1 Erpornis zantholeuca | reverse complement strand
CCTCCCTCCCTCCCTCCCTCCCTTCCTCCCTTCCTTCCTCCCTTCCTCCCTTCCATCCCTTAGCATGTGAGTAAACTGAGCAAAATAATGACCAAATAGTGGACTGTAGCAGAAATACACAGGAAGCAGGAAGTAATTGTCTCTGTGGTTTTAGTGTTGTCCCCGTGGTTTGTGTTGTGGTCAGCAGTATAAAGAGAGTATGTGCATAGCTGATTATTGAATATTGATTGTGGGTCAGGAGCTTCTTTACCAGCTCTATGCTGATGTGGGAAGGACTGATGCTTACAGCTACCAGGAGGTCAATAGAAGTTTATAACATCTTTGATCTTAAATATGTATGGTCTGTGTCTCCATTTGCTTACTGGAATAATCTGAACATCTTGTCTGATCAGTTCTGACCTTTGGTGACATCTGTGTCCTTTGTGGTACAAACAAATTAGTCTTGTTTCAGGAATGTTTTGACTGGTCCAAGGCAGGAACTGGTTTTAGCTTCTGAATGCAATGCCTGACCTGTCACACAGCAGGTCAGACAAGGTAATTTTGTTGTTCCTTCCTGACTTTGGAAGCCATAAAGTTTGTTCACCGAGTCAACAGATCTTCCCTTAAATTCCTTCGAGGTTCACCACTACCTCCTGTGCTTCTCTACTGCATCATAGACATCTCTGCTGTCAGGGAGTGCCTCTGCCAGAATAGCTTCCACTGCTCTTTTTTTCTCTACTTCTGTATCACCTCCTTTTTCCCCAGCTGTGGCAGATTTGAAGCTCACTGATGGTGCTTTGGCCATGCTTTCTGCTCCCCGAGCCTCTGCCCAACTGTTGGTACCAACTTCGGGCCCATTCTTGGCAAGAGAAGCCATGAGCTTTCATCTGCATTGTGCTTGCACTGGTGCTGACTGCTCCAGAAGTCAGGGGCTGGTTTTGCAGCGTGCCCCAGGGAGATGATGATCCCCTGAGGTGCAGCCATGCTGCTGAGCTGGCAGCAATGTGCAGGGGGTGATTAGTGAGCCCACTAGACAGTCCATTGGTCAGGAATCATCAGACGCTCTGCCTGCAGCTCTGTGCTGGAGGCACTGAACCACGAAGCTGATGCTTTGTGAAATAGAATCTGTTTTGTGCAAATTTCATGGATTCACAGAATTTGCTGTTCCCAAAGATTGACCGTTGAGAGGATAATGTTCCTTGGAAAAAATAATTATTCCAAAATTAATCACAGAGGTTATAGTCAGGGGACAAAGTCTGGATTGTGTAAGTGCCTTCACTGCACAAACTGTCATTTTACTTCATTTCATTTTAGGAATGAAGTTCACCATTAGCTTGAAGAATTAATCATGAAATTGACAAGTTGAGAGGGCTTTTTCTTTGGTTTTAGAGTGGTGAAGATGTCCAGGTGTTGGAAAGGAAAATTACTTGTCAGTAGAATCTATTTCTTCAGGTTTATGGCTTGACATGCCATGGAGAAGTTACCAAAGCTTGGGCAGAAAGATGTCCTACTGACAGAGGGCACAGAGATGCCAAATTTCTGGGCCACAGAGACACTTGGCAGAACTCGCAAAATAAGGAAGAAATTGATAAAGTCAGTTCAGCAGCTGTGCTGAATCAGCTCTGAATGNATGGAACACACTGTGTGTGTCACAGCACTGAGCACTGCAGGCAGTTCTCTAATGCTGCACACACAGGCTGGAGCTCAGCTCAGAGTCCTTGTGAGTCTGAAAGGCTGAGAGAATTTGGATTGAGTCTGGAGAAGGCTCTGGGGTGACCTAATTTAGGCCTTCCAGTCCCTGAAGGGAACCAACAAGAGAGATGGAGAGAGACTTTTCACTGGAGTTACAGCAGAAAGGGGAATGGCTTCAAACTGACAAGAGAGAGGGTCCATGGAAGGTCCCTTCCAACCAAGATCATTCCATGATTCTGTGTTCAGAATCAAGTTGTCTCCACACTGAGATCCTTCTTTAAGGTATGATGTTAGGATCCCTATTCTGCATCACATAAATTAGATGGAGTTATGTGAAATCCATNCAGTATAAAGAGAGTATGTGCATAGCTGATTATTGAATATTGATTGTGGGTCAGGAGCTTCTTTACCAGCTCTATGCTGATGTGGGAAGGACTGATGCTTACAGCTACCAGGAGGTCAATAGAAGTTTATAACATCTTTGATCTTAAATATGTATGGTCTGTGTCTCCATTTGCTTACTGGAATAATCTGAACATCTTGTCTGATCAGTTCTGACCTTTGGTGACATCTGTGTCCTTTGTGGTACAAACAAATTAGTCTTGTTTCAGGAATGTTTTGACTGGTCCAAGGCAGGAACTGGTTTTAGCTTCTGAATGCAATGCCTGACCTGTCACACAGCAGGTCAGACAAGGTAATTTTGTTGTTCCTTCCTGACTTTGGAAGCCATAAAGTTTGTTCACCGAGTCAACAGATCTTCCCTTAAATTCCTTCGAGGTTCACCACTACCTCCTGTGCTTCTCTACTGCATCATAGACATCTCTGCTGTCAGGGAGTGCCTCTGCCAGAATAGCTTCCACTGCTCTTTTTTTCTCTACTTCTGTATCACCTCCTTTTTCCCCAGCTGTGGCAGATTTGAAGCTCACTGATGGTGCTTTGGCCATGCTTTCTGCTCCCCGAGCCTCTGCCCAACTGTTGGTACCAACTTCGGGCCCATTCTTGGCAAGAGAAGCCATGAGCTTTCATCTGCATTGTGCTTGCACTGGTGCTGACTGCTCCAGAAGTCAGGGGCTGGTTTTGCAGCGTGCCCCAGGGAGATGATGATCCCCTGAGGTGCAGCCATGCTGCTGAGCTGGCAGCAATGTGCAGGGGGTGATTAGTGAGCCCACTAGACAGTCCATTGGTCAGGAATCATCAGACGCTCTGCCTGCAGCTCTGTGCTGGAGGCACTGAACCACGAAGCTGATGCTTTGTGAAATAGAATCTGTTTTGTGCAAATTTCATGGATTCACAGAATTTGCTGTTCCCAAAGATTGACCGTTGAGAGGATAATGTTCCTTGGAAAAAATAATTATTCCAAAATTAATCACAGAGGTTATAGTCAGGGGACAAAGTCTGGATTGTGTAAGTGCCTTCACTGCACAAACTGTCATTTTACTTCATTTCATTTTAGGAATGAAGTTCACCATTAGCTTGAAGAATTAATCATGAAATTGACAAGTTGAGAGGGCTTTTTCTTTGGTTTTAGAGTGGTGAAGATGTCCAGGTGTTGGAAAGGAAAATTACTTGTCAGTAGAATCTATTTCTTCAGGTTTATGGCTTGACATGCCATGGAGAAGTTACCAAAGCTTGGGCAGAAAGATGTCCTACTGACAGAGGGCACAGAGATGCCAAATTTCTGGGCCACAGAGACACTTGGCAGAACTCGCAAAATAAGGAAGAAATTGATAAAGTCAGTTCAGCAGCTGTGCTGAATCAGCTCTGAATGGGTAGAAGGTAATTCCAGCAGGGCCATGTCACGACCACTGACTCACAGCCACCGACTCCTGAAGTCCCCTGACCCAGAGGAAGAGAAAGACTGATTAATGGGATTAATTAGCATAAGAAGCAAGGAAATTGTTAACCAATAGAAGATAGAAGGCTTAATTAATAAGAGAACTATGTAACTTGTAGCCAAGGGACATTAATGCCTCCGTTTGCTAAAATGTATATAAAGTGAAGAGTTTTGCCAGTCATGTGCTGGCTTTGGGGATTGGCCTCCAGCCCCCTTCTCTGTGCTGAACTGACACGAATCAAATATCTGGGCTCTGGGTGTCGATTGGCCTCTCTCACACCAGGTAAAAGAACCTGGTTTGGGCCAGCACTTAGGTGGGGACTCCATGTGAACTGCAGCGTGGAGGAATTCCTTTGGAGTAAAATTTGGAGTACTGCAGAGGAGAGTGTTTAGTTGTCTTGGACAGGTGATACATGTAATCTCTGCTGATACAGATCTCAGCTCACAGGTTTTACTGTGCAGTGTGACTGTTCTTTTGATCCATAAAGAACTTTTGTCTCTTACTCATCCTATAAGTGAATTCTGTAGGGAAATTCCCTCCTTCCCCATACCCTTTCAGTGAGCACGAGAATAGAGAGGACATATCTCTGTTGAAGCCTCTGACAGATCTTATTTTCAAACCTGCTGAGTGTTGTGGGCTTTCTGACCACATTAATGAAAAATAAAGCCATGTCTCCCTTTTAATTTACAGCTCTCAGAGAAAGATAAACCTTGTGTGGATATCCAGGGCCTGACAGCCTCCACCATGGAAATCCTGCTGGACTTTGTATATACAGAAACCGTGCATGTGACAGTAGAAAACGTCCAAGAATTGCTGCCAGCAGCATGTCTGCTTCAACTGAAAGGTAATTCAAGGATTAGCACAAATTGCACCATTGCTGCTGTTTAGAGATTTGGTTTGTTTGACCCTCTGTGCATGGAAGGGAGATTGGAGGAGGAATGTTTATAAGTAGTTATATCAAACTTCTGTTTTCTTGGGCGCTGTGGTTTTGTTGGTACAGTAACAGATTTGGGTGCAAAAAAAAAAAGGTAAAATGGGTTCCATGCTTTGGGCTACTGTACTTCTGCAGGAGTATTCCCAAGAGGAATTGTGAGCTGTATAGCACATTAATGTTACAGCTCAGTTACATTATTATAATAAGCAAATCCTGGATGTCTTTTGACCTGCCATCCCAGTATGTCTGGGTCAGTAACAGACTGCTTGTTGTCATTGCACATGCACCTATGGAGCTACCCCAAACAATTATCCCAAATCCCAGACAACTTACCCAATGGTTATCATAGATCTAGAAATCTGGTACCATATCCACTAGCAGACACATTAGTGGTTTATAATCCATGAAGCTGAGTACAACTCATATTGGAGTCTTCCTTCTATCAGATTGATGTAATTTTTTCATTGGAATAGAACAGCCAGAGCTCAAACCAGCCTGAACACATGCTCTGGCTGCTCCAAGTGTCTTCACCATCTCCAAAGCAATACATGCATGTGGATGTTTCTGTAGTACTTTAACTTGTTATTTGAATTGGATTTTCATTATTGCTTAGAACTTTCTTTTTTGAAGCCCTTGCCAAAGCAGTGGATTGATAGTAAGCATGCAGTGCTCATTCACCCCTCCAATTTTCCATAGGTGTGAAACAAGCCTGCTGTGAGTTTCTAGAAAGCCAGCTGGATCCATCAAATTGTTTGGGCATTCGGGATTTTGCTGAGACACACAATTGTGTGGATCTAATGCAAGCTGCAGAGGTCTTCAGCCAGAAACATTTTCCAGAGGTGGTTCAGCATGAAGAGTTTATCCTCTTAAATCAAGAAGAGGTTGAAAAGCTCATCAAGTGTGATGAAATTCAGGTAAAACCTGAAAAGTACCATTACTGTGCAAAGCATTGAAATAAAACATTGAAACCAGTCAGTAATTAGTCCATACTCCTGGGGTGGACTTCTCACACAGTTCCAGAATTTAAAATTTATTTTTCAAGAAGCGTCTAACCTTTTTTTTGCTAGTTTGTAATCTGAATTTTATCAATAACATGTAGCTTCTCTCTAAGAATTTGTTGTCACACAAATGATTCTTGCAAGTCAATCACAGTGAGTTAGTTCCCTCTGCAGAGTTATTGGCTCTTCATTCCCTCCTTTCCCTGGAGAAAACAATTTGTCTCAGTGCCTCCATTTCAGAAATTCCCCCAAGCTTTAACTTCTATTTGCCTGCTGATCAGCAGCACAAGGAATCCCCAGGATGGTGGAGGGTGGTCTGACTGCAGGGGTTACAGGGAGATTTAGTTCCCTGATGGTGAATTTTTGGGGGATGTGCTATGTGACTGGAGCATGTCAAATAATTTTTCCACCTTTTCTATTCATAAGATGAACATTCCCTGGTAATGAGGAGTGAGCTTGGTTATTTATTGAGGTGAATTTTGTCATGAACTAAAGTTCACTGCTGTTGAAAGGCTTGAAGCAATCACTACTCAGAGTTCGGGGGAGCATGAATGCTTGGAAGCAAACGAATGTATGGGATATCTTTGGTAGGATTCCTGAAAAGCCAGTACAGGAGTAGCCAGAGGAGAACTTCTGATGTATTCCTTGAAAGTGGTCTTCAGCTGTGGCAACATCCTCTTGTTAGTGAGGCTGCTTGAGAAAGAGCATGTGAGACAGTGGTGAAGGACCCAGTTCCAGCCAGGAGTGGAGAAGGATGAGTGTGTTTGGTGTTTGTGCTGTGAGGGGCTGAGCTCCTGTGGGTTGTGATAATACTGAGAGCAGTTTCTGGGCTGGGAGCAGGAAATAATGAGGAACTTCAGAATGACCCAGCCAAGCTTCTCAGAGGTTCTGCTCAGGCAAAGTGACATTCCTTGTGGACTAGAAGAGCTGGTTCAGACCTTGCAGCAGGCAGTGTGTTGTACATGCACTGTCATACCTTAAGAATATGTGACAAGTAGGACAAGGGAGGGGATTCTCCCCCTCTTCTCTGTCCCTGTGAGATCTCACCTGGAACGCTGTGTCCAGGTCACGGGTTCTCAGCACAAGAAAGACATGGACCTGTTAGAGCTGGTCCAGAGGAGGCCACGGAGATGCTCTGAGGGCTGGATCCCCTCTGCTGTGGAGCCAGGCTGGGAGAGCTGGGGGTGCTCACCTGGAGAAGGGAAGGCTCCAGGGAGACAAAAGCGCTTATAAAAAAGAGGAAGAGTGACTTTTTACACAGGCAGAGAGTGATAGGACAAGGGGCGACAGTTTTAAAGAGAGGATAGTTAAATTTAATGTTGGGAAGAAATTCTTCCCTGTGAGGGTGGGGAGGCCCTGGCACAGGGTGCCCAGAGCAGCTGTGGCTGCCCCTGGATCCCTGGAAGTGTCCAAGGCCAGGCTGGACAGGGCTTGGAGCAACCTGGGACAGTAGAACATGTCCCTGCCCATGGCAGGGGCTGGAATGGGATGAGCTTTAAGGTCCCTTCCAACCCAAACCAGTCTGGGATAAGGAGCAGATCTCTCTCCTACTGTGCCAGCATAGAGGTGCTGTGTGAAATCAAGAGTACGCTGAAGGAACACCCTCAGAAAATCTCTGGGGTGCTCAAGAAGTGCAATGACAGGTCCACACTGTGATCCTGCATTTAGTATTACTCATCATTTATCAGAAAACATAAATGATTTAATGAACAATAAAACTGTTAAATATATCTGAGGACATTCCGTTCAGGAGGGAATAAATCAACGTAGGATTATTGGATTTAAAGAGGAGGTGGGGAAATTGGAAACAATACAGTAGTCTGCTCTACTTTTGTGAGCTCTAATTGTCCTTCCCCTGCAATTCCAAGAGAAAGAGGCCACTCCAAGTTACACTGTAACAAATATAAAACAATGGCTTAGAAGAATGACTTACATAATTAACCTCTGTGGCTTCCTGCTTCAAAACATTCTGCCTGACAGCTTCAAACTGGACTTCAAAGGGGACTGGTCATAGGCTGGTGGGAAGGCTCAGTTCTTTCATCATAGGCTCTTCTTTTATCTTCATATTTAGTCTCAGTTAACAGACTTTGTGATAATAAATTCATGTCTGATTTCCTTTTACGTTGGATGATCTGCTAGATGTGCAAAAAGAAAACAAAGTCTAAGTAATATATAATTAAGATTTTTACAATTCTTTTTCTTTTGGTAATCATAGATGTCCAAAGCACCTGTGGTTCTCTAGCAGTATCAAATTTGGATGGTTTAATCATGGAGATCAGGGATGGAGAAATAAACTAGTGATAAAATAAAATAAATGGTAGAAATAAACAGTAATATTCATGCCCTGGGGTTCTCCACTCTGAAATCCTTTGTAGTTTTTAAAAGGTGGATTGAAATAAAATGATACTTTAAATGTACCTGCTCTGGCTGGAGTGTCTGAGGGGCAGTGCATGGGCATGGGGCTGCCAGGGCCTAAGCCAGACACTTTGCTGTGCAAAGGAAACATGATTCTGATCATCTGTATGATGGGACTTTGACTTCTGCAGGACCACAGCTCCTGCTCCACAGAGAACTGGGGGAGCTATCCTGTGTGTTCACTGGTCAGTGGATGGAGCCCCCAGCTCCAGGCTCTGCTCCACACTGTAGCGCTCACTGCTCTGGGACTTGGGCTGTCCATTGTCCATCGCAGCTGCAGGGGAGAAAACAAATGCAGGTTGAAGGAAAAGGGAATTTAACTGTGCCTATGGGGATTTTCCTAAGAGACTCGTAGCTGAAGTGTCCTGCTCCCTTGCTCGCTGTGCAGCAGTGCCAACAGCCTGGACGTTGTGTGCTCCATGGCAGTAGCTCCAGTGTTACCCTGCAGCCTGATCAGGATGTGCCTCCTCTTTGCAGGTGGACTCAGAGGAGCCGGTGTTCGAGGCGGTTATAAACTGGGTGAAGCACTCCAAGAAGGAGCGGGAGGCGTCGCTGCCGGAGCTGCTGCAGTACGTGCGGATGCCGCTGCTCACCCCCCGCTACATCACTGACGTCATCGACACCGAGGTACGGCACGGCCCCGGCGGGGCCCGCGCTCACTGCTGCTGCTGCCCCACAGAACACATCCAGAGCTCTTCCCTGCTGCTGCTGTGTGGTGGTGACACTGTGGAGCTGTCCCTGCTCAGTGCCACCATCACACTGAGCAGTGGTTTGCTGTGCCAGCAGTCACGGCATCCTGCTCTGCAGCCCCAGGGTGCCCTCTCCAGAGCCGTTAGTCAGTTGTCTCTGCAGATATCCACTGTTTCTGTTCTCATCTGCTAGTCTCCAACAAGTGCTTTCTGCCTTCATTCCCAAGCACTGGCCGGTGCCGTTCCCCAGGCGGAAGATGACTGGCATTGATCTCAGGGCGGTCATGGCTCCTCAGAAGGTGTCTGAGGTGCAGATGCCCAGCAAGTACCTCTGAGTGAGAAAGAGGAGCTGTGTGGATCCAGGACCAACACACAGCCAAGAGCCATGGCTAACACTGCTGCTTTGTGTTCTGGGATGCTGCAGAGGCAACACAAAATGGGGATGATGCAAAGAGATAATTAAGCTTCTCAGTGCAAGTTTAATTCCAGAGAGGAAGTGATGCTGACCCCAGGCAAAATTTCAAAGGAATGCCCAGAGAAGGTCAAACCAGCCTTCCAGTTAGATAGTGATAGGATGTACTCAAGGGTTGCTAGCCCTTGTCACCTGACAGGTGCTGAATAGTGAATGACAGACGTTTCTCTACGTCAGGAAAAGGCTGGTTTAGCAACAATCATCTCAGACGTGATAGATCATGGAAGTTATTCAATCAGGACAACCTAATGGGCTGTTGTGTTAGGCTGTGCCAGAGCTAAAGGGTGTTCAGTCAGATTGTCATGGTCTGCTTCAAACTGAAATTGAAGCTAGTGGAAAAGAGACTGGTACCAGAACAAATAGATGTGTTCCAAATCCAACCTGAGACAGAGCATGAACAGCCCTCAGCTCTCAGAGCAAAGGTGCAGGGTGACCTGTCCAGTCTGGCAGTGCCACACACTGGTGGCACATGCTCAGCTTGGGGTGGTGTGGAGAGTGGAGCACTGGGCCCATGTGGCTGCCTCACACAGACACCAGGAACCTGTAAAAGTAAATCTGAACTTACTGAAGCAGCATGTACACCGAACACCCAAGGGGAAATGAGCATTGAGCTGAAGGGAGGTTGGTCCAGGCCCTGGGCTAGGGAAGGGAATTACATGGCATTGTGCAAGGAGACGAGGCTGTCCTTGGGTGCCCCTCACACTTCAACAAGACCTCAGTGCTTCTGTTGCCTCTTCACACTCCATGTCCCACGTGCACAGGGATCAGGGCAATAGACCAGCTGAACAGCTTCATTGGGCTGTGCTCCCCATCTCTTCTCCAATGGCAGGTGCAGGACAAGTTATGTGGGGCAGATCGAGCATGGTTTCACTGCCAGTTCCCCTTCCTAGTCATACTTCTGCTGGCTTAAATGGAGCAGAAGTGACTTTTCCTTAGCGTTCCAATGCAGCCATTTTCTTTAAGGAGCCTTCAGTGCCAGACTGTGAGAATGGGGCCATATCTTCTCAGCTGCAATCTGGTCTTCAGTTGCCTTTGTATTTCTCTGCATGCCGTGTCTCCACCAGGACACTGCAGCCTGCACACAAGTCCTTTACATGCTGTCTGAGCTGATGAGAGTTGGCTTTAGGACAGTTCTTCTGAGATTTCTTAAAATACACTGCATGTACCAGTGACTCATGTTTCTCCCCAGCCTTTCATACGCTGCAGCCTGCAGTGCAGAGACCTCGTAGATGAAGCCAAGAAATTCCACCTTCGGCCTGAGCTCCGGAGCCAGATGCAAGGACCCAGGACACGAGCACGGCTGGGTGAGCTGCAGGGGAAAGGACACTGAGAGGGGCTGGGGCACTGGCAGGTGCTGTGTCAGACACCTTGTCTAGTGCCTTGTAATTGTGGTGATGTTCTTCACAGCAGTACTTGTCATCCCATGGTCCCCAGTGGGACACAGAGGGGACTGGAGCAAAGGACAGAGTGCCTCTTTTACAGAGCACGATTGCTCACTGCCAGTGTGGGGAACAGTTGATTGCTTTTAATCCCAGGTCCCTGCTGTTGTGGCCTTAAAACCAGTTTCCTGAGTTGCTGGTGCCTGCAGATACATTTATCCCAGCATGCAGCTGTCCAAGAACTGTAGGAAGAGTTTCTTCCTGTCTGAAGAGGCAGGTATCAGTCCTAGATAGAGCTGTGAGGTGAAGGACAGCTGCCTTACAGTGACAGCAAGTTTCCAGAGCAAATTGAACAGGGGAAGGTGCAATGAGGGAGATGGAGATGTCCCTCTTTCCCTTCAGAGATGCTTTGTTTTTTCCCCTATCCTTGTTAAGGCAAATAAATGATGATATCTTCCTTTATTTCAATAATTCCTACCAAGCACAGTCACTGAATTGTTCAGAAAACACTTGTCTTAGGGCTGTGAGCACTCAAGAGTAATATAAATGTATGAATGACCTACAGAAGAAGGAACAGTATTTTACTGACTTCTTCTGTCAGACTGACTGTGCTGTGCCTGTGTTCTGGTGCACTCCCAGGGCACTGCCACCATTGCCAGCATGGACCAGTGTCCCTGCAAGGAATCCTCCTTGTGTGTTCTCCAGTGCTGCTGTGGGTGTGATGGAGACCCCAAAATCCCTTTGTGGCCTGTTTTAGGGGACAGAAAGCAGCTTAACCACAAAAGGAGTAGGGCAGACTAGGTTTGTCAAAGACACACTGATCAAGCTTCTCTGGCCTGAAGGGAAGCTGCTCCTGCATAGTTCAGGCCTCAACACATTTTTTGGGAATTCCTGTGCCAGTTTCAAAGACCTGCACTTCAGCTCAGCCTGTCACTGGCATCAGCCTTCCAGCATCTGAAGGGGCCCACAAGGATACCAGAGAGGGACTTGTCATCCCAAACTGTAGCAATGGGACAATAGGAAATGGTTTCACACAGGGGAAACTTAGGGAAGAAATTCTCCCCTGGGAGGATGGGGAGGCCCCTGGATCCCTGGAAGTGTCCAAGGCCAGGCTGGACGAAGCCTGGAGCAACCTGGGATGGTGGAAGGCATCTCTGAATATGGCAGGTGGTGGAATGACATGAGCTTTAGTCTCTTCCATCCCAAACCATTTTGTGATTCTCTGATTTTAGAAAAACACATTTCATTTTATTCTTAGTTGAAATACTTCACCTGATAAAAAAGACATTAAAAAACTGTTTTATTGTCTAATTTTATGGGTTAAAAGTGCACATTATTGCTGAGGTTCACCCTTTGGATTCAACCCTAGCTCTTTTAATTGATTCCACGCCATCTGATATCAGCAAGGTGTCCCTTACAAACTGTGATCAAGTCGTGTATTAATTTTGCATGTGAGGAACTGATTGCTGTCTTACTGGAAAGGAGGCTTTCCAAGATGTTGGAGCCCTTGTGAATCCTTCCCAGTTATTTTTTATATTATTCTTCATCTGAAGTAGCAGCTTTTCTGCTATGTGGCAGACAAGGTCTTGTTAAATGTTTGTTGCTTGGTGTTCAGTCCTTGTGCAATGAAAAGCTGGACAGTCCTAAACTCTAGTGGTAAACTCCCTGTTTCAGAAAGGGCCCAAGAAATCATGGGGATGCTGAGCTGTTCTAAACCTGAGACAGAAGCTTGCTTCCTGGCAGTGACTAAAGGGGAAGTTACAATTCTCCAGGTCACAGCTGTTATTTAACAGTCATGGAGGAAATAAGAAAAATTCAGAGACCATCTCAGAGAAAAGAAAGTAAGAGGGAAGGCAGTTTTGAAATAAAATACACAAGATACAAGAGACACTTCCTGGGAAAGTATTTAATTGGTTTTCTAAGCTTCAGACAGCGTGACTTGTTTCTCAGTTACATGGTGAACAAACTCCCCTAAATCAGGTCTGGATGTCACTTGCAACAGGAGGAGACCATGTGTTGTGAGGAGGCTGCAGGGAAGCAGCCATTCTCCTCCAGATTCTATGGGGTGGCAAGAGGTTTGGGAAAAACAGTGGAAGGAATACAAAAAGAGATATAAAGGATCGAACTTCAGCACCTGTCTGAGGCAGCTTGTCTTCTCAAAGTGCCTCTGATGTTAGGAGAAACAACCCTCCAGCAGCCAGCTCTAACACCTCAGTCAGTCGTCTGCCACATGCTCTGAAGAGTTCCTCCTTTCTCTTCCTCGCTGAGCACAGAGGGAGTGTGAGTGCCTGAGCTCGGTTAGGTCCTTTCTCCAGAGCCAAGACGAAAACAGGGATTTAGAGGCAGCTTTGCACCAGGGAAGGCTCAGAGTTTCTTCAGGTTGTTCCCCTGAGGTGACCCTTTGGTTGTGAAGGGATTGACTTGGCTTTGCTGTCCCTGTGCCTCAGGAGCTAACGAAGTGCTGCTCGTGATCGGCGGCTTTGGCAGCCAGCAGTCCCCCATTGATGTGGTGGAGAAATACGACCCCAAGACCCAGGAGTGGAGTTTCCTGCCGGTAAGGGACTGGTTCTGACCACTGGGCTGACCAGGCTGTGAGCAAACATTGATCCTGCAGCAGCAGCTGGATAACAGTCTCCTTGGGCTGTCCTCTGCCATCTGCTGAGGATTTCTGACAGAAATTCTTCAGATATTTACATGGTGAATGCTGAAACCACTTCAGTTTGCAGAGTGACTGAGGGAGAGGGGGTTGTTGTCATAGACCTGATCAGCTGAGCCTGCAGAGACCCACATCTTGGCTGTGGGAGTGAGAACTATCATGTTTCTTAGTGAAGGGGTGTTAAGCTTTAAGGTTAGTGATGATAATTGGAATGTCAATAGGAACAGTGTAATCAGTGCAGTCTTCAGGCTGCTGCATGATCCCGCTGCTTGCAGTGTTCTGGAGCATAATGGGAAGAGAGAATTCCTGCACTGGGGAGTATTTCTGCCCAAATTAAAATCACCTTTATCTGTGTGAAATGGCAGAGAACTGCCTCTTCTTTAATATCTCCGGTCAGAGCAGACACAGTATCACCTGGTGTTCCAAATTTTGATCTTTTTTGGAGGCTAAAAGCTTCATCAAATATTCAGAGTCCCCACTTTGTCCCATTACCAGTGTCTGCAGGAGCCAGTGGGAGGCTAACAAAACATACCAAATGCATCAAAGATTATGCAGCAGCAGCACAGGATAAATTACATTTAGTGCGAAATATTTGAGTGCAGAGAGACACGGTCCTGAGAAGACAGCATGGCAGGGGGAGGCAGACACAGTCATTCAGGCTGTGTCCTTTGAATCCACAGTTCTGCCTGCTCTGGGCCATTTCCCAAAGGAGCAGCTGAAGAGGGTGGCAGAGCAGTGGTTGCTGTCCGTGCCCAGTGTTGTTTCCTCTCTTTGACCTTCGTGTTGCTTTGCTGTCTCAGAGCATCACCCGGAAGCGGCGATACGTGGCCACCGTGTCCCTCCATGACCGCATCTATGTCATCGGGGGCTACGACGGGCGCTCCCGCCTCAGCTCTGTGGAGTGCCTGGATTACACCTCGGATGAGGATGGCATCTGGTACTCCGTGGCTCCCATGAACGTGCGGCGAGGGCTGGCGGGAGCCACAACCCTTGGAGGTACGTCCTGGTCACTGCCGGGGCAGAACAGCCTGTTCAGCTCTGGCCTGAGATGCCCTGAGCTGGTATGTGAAGAGTGGGCTGGCTGTGGGGGAGGAGGGGAACCTGAGATTCTGCCTTCTCATCACCGGGATGCAGAAATGGAAAACTTGCCCACATATCCTGAGAGGAGCTCTGCCTCCGCTGCATTCCTGCAGCACATATCTGTGAACTGGGGGAAAGGGGCTCTGTGAGAGATTATGGAGTGGGAAGCTCTGAGGGTGGTGACAGTGTTGGGCAGCACTGAGCACAGGACACCAAGTACAGCTGTGGCCATCCGGCACTAGGGAGACAGGAACATGTGCAGGGAGGGAGTGAGGACTTTGGGGAGGTACTGACATGAGGCTCGTCACGGGCAGGGTTTAGGTTTGGGCATGGCAGTGTTTCAGTGGTTCTGCAGCATGAGAAAAACAGCTGGATGTGCATGTTCTCTTTCATCCACCAGCAGGAAGCAGATTTAAGAGTCACACGGGACTTGTGTTTGTTCATTGGGCCTGTGAGCAGGCTGAGGAGTCTGGTTTCATCTTAGCTCCCAGTGTGCCAAGGTCTCTTTTCTGTGGTTTGCAGTCAATGTTGCAGCTTTGGTCCATGTGTGAGTGCCCTCGTGCTCCATGTGCATGATTGACTCTCTGGTGCCACCTCTGTCGTTGCAGACATGATCTATGTTTCGGGTGGGTTCGATGGAAGCCGCCGTCACACCAGTATGGAGCGCTACGACCCCAACATCGACCAGTGGAGTATGCTGGGAGACATGCAGACAGCACGGGAGGGAGCGGGGCTCGTGGTGGCCAATGGAGTCATCTACTGCCTCGGTGGGTACCTGAGCACCTCTGGCAGCTGTGCAAAGCCTGCCCTGGTACCCAAGTGACCATTCAGGTGCTGCCTGAGCAGCACCAACGGGTCAGGTCCGTGTTAGAAGAGGTTTAACCTCACTGGGCACTCCCAGCTGTGTCAGTGAGTGCTGCCTGACCTCACTGTTCCCATCACCATGGCTTGGGCTGCAGCTGCTATATCACTGCAGGAAATGATGCACACTGCAAGTTACACACAATTTACACACACTGCATTTGAGGGATGGCTGAAGTGTGGAGGATAAACATGCCATGAGGCTTTGTGTGACCTGGGCAGTGTCTAGCTGCCCGGAGATGAAGCAGGACAGAGGGTGCACCTTCACCACACAAGCAGTGGTGGCTGTAGTGCTCCAGAAATGTATCCTAGCTGTTCTCCAGCTTCTTCCTGTAGCATTCATTTCAGTTTCAAATCACCACACCAGCTGTGAATACAGAGAGATTTCCAGAGGACAAAGCACTCTGAAGCTTGTTCTGTGGGTCACCTTCTGGTCCTCAGAAAAGTCAGGTCTGGCGTTGCACCCACATCTGTTGCAGTCCTGTTCCTGGGGAGTCACAGGTCTTAGGCACTTGTTTCATAGAATCACTGAATGCTTTGGGTTGGAATTGATCTTAATCTCATTCCACCCCATGCCATGGGCTGGGACACCTTCCACTAGCCCAGGTTGCTCCAAGCCCTGCCCAACCTGACCTTGAACCCAGCCAAAAACCAACTTGGTTTATGGATTTCACTTCCCCCTCCCAAATTCCTCTTGCTCATGCCATCCACTAGGGTGGATGACAGCACACTGCTCCTTTGCTGGGACTGCACAGAGATTTTTTAGTATCTGTTTGTGAAGCAGCTCTTGAGAGACCCCCAGCCTACACTGCTCAGCCTCGTGCAGCTCTGGCTGCAGCACAGACCTGGGAGCTGCACATCTGCAGGGCTGCACCAGCAGTGGCCTCAGTGTGCTCAGAGGCAGCTCCATGGGGCTGGCCTGGTTTGGGGAAGTGTTGCTCTCCCACATGCTCCAGTGCAGTGTGGGGGCAGAGCTGGCTCTGGGCTGCCTGCAGGAGCCTCTGTCCCACCGGGGTGGGCTGTGCTGATGGCAGTGCCACGCTGTGCTCAGGGCCCACCGGGCATGTTACTGCTCTCTACACAGAAAACATTCTCCCCAGGTCACCCCCGTGGTTTGCTCCTGTGTTTTGTTTCAGGAGGCTACGATGGGCTGAACATCCTGAATTCTGTTGAGAGGTATGACCCCCACACTGGACACTGGACAAATGTCACTCCAATGGCCACCAAGCGCTCAGGTAAGAGCCCACAGTGCCTTGAAGTCAGTGTGTTTCCTGCTGCACTGAGGGAGCAGCCACTTGCTGGTGTGTTCTGCTTGCCCTGGAGGATGCTCTGGCCCCACTGGGTGGTTTGGCTTTGAGAAGGGATGATTTTACAGCACACTGGCTCGAATTCCCAAGAGAAATACTAATGTTCACATGCCTGCTGTATCTATCCCATGGCAAAGTGTGTACAGAGGAATGTAGTGGTGGGGTTATAGGTTACAGGGAGGGAGAGGAAATGCTGTTGACTTCCAGAACTAGGAACAGTGCTTGGTGTGGAAAAGAGCTCACAAGGCACAAACTGACCAGAGTACTGGGTCAGTGCTTGCCAGCTGCACAGGACATGGTGAAGGCAGGTGTGCCCTGCCAGGCTGCTCCTTCACCTGAGCCCTGCTTCGAGGCAGCAGGAGCACAAAGAGCAGCACTGCCAGAGCAGTGCCACCCTGCAGCAGGGTTCCACAAATGGTGCAGTCACACAATAATTATCCCCCACCAACTCTTCACTTGTCTCTCTGCCTGGAGTTCTATCCAAGCTTTAAGTTGCCAGTTGTATCTAAGACAAGAATACAGTTTAAACCCTGCTTTTGGAGTATCTTTCTGTTCAAGCTCTCCTTCATTTCTCAGAGAAGTTGCCGTGGGACTCCTGTAGCTCCTGTGTGCCCAGGTGTGTTGACCTCTTGCTCTTGCTGTGTGCCTCAGGCCTCCTGTCCTGCCCTCCAGGCCGTGCTGATGAGGTGCCCTGGCCCTGCCTGTGTGTGCATGGGCAGGTTGCTCAGTGCCTCCACACTTGTGTGGCTCCCAGTGCTTACAGTTACATGCTTACACCCTCTTCCAAATCCCTTCTGAAGTTGCTTTTTCTCTGCTTCTTTGAATAACTGCCCCTCAGAGTCAGCCTGGGCAGCACTGCTCCATATGTGATCCCTGTGCAGTGTTCTTGTTTAGGGACAAGTACTGGGTACTTAATAAAACTGGGCTCTGCTCCAAAAGCATTTCAGCTTTCTTGTGCCTGCAGTGGCATTCACCAAAACCCCAATCTTTAAATATTTATTCCTGTGACAGGGATATTCCTGTGAAGTGTGGGTTTATCTGCCAAGAATGGATTTGATTTAGGAGTTGGGCACTTTCCACATCCAGGAAGACCCTACATATAAAACACAGGATAAAATCTGCAAGTTTTTCTAGGTCAGAGGCATCGTGTAAGACCTGTCCAAAAATCAGATAGCTTTCCCCAAGGGGTCTGCTTTGGGCATCAGAGAAGATTTACTTTGGACAACACCAGAAGCAGAGTTTGAGGGAAAAGCTTTCTACAATAGGCATTTCCCAGGTCTGTGCTCCCCACAGGAGCTGGAGGCTTTAGCAGCAGTGCCTTGGCTGCAGCATGAGCTCCTTGCTGCCACAGGCAAGCAAGAACGTGGTGAGGCTCCTGACCCCAGCACTGGCTCAGCTGCTTCCTTCCTTGGAACTATGACCTGGAGCACCAAGATCTGAAACATGGGTGTGCCCAAGAACCTTTTTTTGCCCAATTTTTTGTGCCACCACTCTGGTACTAACACCCCTAACTACTCATGAGTTAGGTACTTGCAGCCTTCATCCTCATGTCAGTTAAGCCCATCCTGGTGACCTTGGACCCTGTAGGACTTCTTTGGCCCCCAAAAAACCCTCAAAGTGTTATCCACATGTAGGTCTTTGAATTTCAAGACCAGGACTAAAAGTAATCTTGGCGTTATTCAGAGATCATTTCACCTCTTAGGACAGATTCTGGAGGGAGGCTGCCCCTCAGGGACCTTGTCCATATTGCATTGCTGGACCCTATTTCCCTGATTAGGCCTTGCTTTGGTCTCTTCAGCCAAAGCTCCTGGAGAGCTCCTGGCCAGCCTGGCCATTCCCAGCTGTTGAGGTTCTCTCAGCAAGGACAGACAGGGAAAGCAAGGACATGTTTAGTGGAACAGAAAGTCACTTACACCCTGTTTGTAAAGAAACAGATCCATGCCCTAGAGCTGCAGGGTAGTTGGCTCGTTTCCTTCAGAATGTTCATTAGTGCAGTAGTTCCATGTTGGTGGTGATGGCCTGACATGGCTGACTGTGTTCCCAGGGGCAGGAGCCCCCGAGGCCACCGAGTGCATGGTAACGTCACAGTGTCCTCCAGTGCTGTACCTGAGGGGGCTGCCAAGGACCAGCCAAGGCTGCTGGGGGTTATTTGCTGCTGGTTTCATAAATTCCCAGGTGGACCAGCGTATTATTGTCTGCCTGCACTGTGAGAACAGCTGTTCAGGCAGCTGCTCCAGCCACCTCTGCCTCTGCAGCAGCGTAGAAACCAGTTTTCTTTTCCCTGTCTTCCAGAGGAGTAATGTCAGGGAAATCTCTCCTTCAGCTTTGCATGGAGCAGTGTGCAGCTACTCTCCAGGCTACAGCCAGGAGCTAGTTGACACCAGGGAGTCAGAACCACGAGAGGAACCTGTCTCTGTGCTGACAGTCCCAGCCAGCTGCCTGCCAGCAGAGCGAGCCTGGTGCTGCTCTGCTCACGCACCTGTGGTCAGGTGTCAGCCCAGGTAAAGCTCTTGTGCTGCTGTGCTGCCTAGGCCCCCCATTGCAGAGTCAGCAGTGTTTAGTGGAGTGACATGTTTTCATGTATCATACTGGAGACAGCAACAACAGAAGACACAGTTATCAGCTCTTTTGGGGGAGATACGAGCATAAAAAATGTCCTGCGAAGAGGGAGGAATTGATGTTCAACCTTGTAACAGCAAGCCCGGTGCTGCTGGTGTCACCTGTGGGTGTGACTGTGCCACCTTCTCTCTGCAGGGGCTGGCGTGGCTCTGCTCAATGACCACATCTACGTGGTGGGTGGGTTCGATGGCACAGCACACCTCTCCTCGGTGGAAGCCTACAACATCCGCACCGACTCCTGGACCACGGTGACGAGCATGACCACCCCGCGCTGCTACGTGGGGGCCACGGTGCTGCGGGGCCGGCTCTACGCCATCGCCGGGTGAGCCCTCGGGGCCCTGGGGCTCTGGGCACTGAGCAAGTGACCTGAGGGGACACAGCTGCTGCCCCTTCCACGAGGCCTCTCCTCTCTGAGAGGAGAGACCCACAGGGTCACCGTGCCCAGCTGAAACAGGCAGCACAAAGGTCCAGGGCCCAGACAGGCAGGAGGGTGGCAGCAGACAGCAATGGCAGCCTGATGCAGGGGTTATAGTTTGGGCTGTTCCTGCTGTATGCAGCTGTCCAGCCTCCCAGGAAGAGCTCTGAATGCCTCAGCCTCTTCCTCCAGCGCTGTCCTTCATTTGTAACTTTCTGTCCTGGCAGATACGATGGCAACTCACTGCTGAGCAGCATCGAGTGCTACGATCCCATCATTGACAGCTGGGAAGTGGTCACCTCCCTGGGGATGCAGCGCTGCGACGCGGGAGTCTGCGTCCTTCGGGAGAAGTGATCAGGAGGGACCTCACAAAGAAAAACATTCTAAAAAGTCTTGGCTGAAGGAAGAGTCCCAAATGATTTGCAGTGACTGTTCTTGAGAGTTGTGGATGCTGTGGGAATAGGCACCAGAACAGCAGCTTTCTGTGCTGCTTGTGACTAGAGCATGTGCATAACTGTGTGATCTCAGCAGTCATTTGAAATCAGGGGCTCTGTGGGAAGCTGGAGGAAGGGGTGAATGGGTCAGGAGAAGCTGCACTCTCTGCTGTTCCTGTGGCTCAGTCTGTGGGCAGAGCAGAGTTGCCCCAGCCTGGTCTCAGCCAGCCTGGTGACCCCTCCCAAGGACATGTACATACCACTGGTCACCTCTTCAGCCACCGCAGGACCCCGCGGGTCCTCGGCTCGCTCTCAGCCATGTGGATGCGTGAGGGTGAATCCAGCTGCTCTTATGTTCCAGCTTCAATCATCATGTACATACTGAATGTTCAGTCGTGCTCCTTGAGCGCACGTGGGCGCAGAGCCAGCTTGGGTGAGTGTGTGTGAGGGGCGCCTGCGCTGTCACCGCGTCCGCAGGGTCCTCGCAGGGCCGCACACAACAGGAGTCACAGGTTAAAGCTGTCAGCTGCTGAGAGGCAGAGCCTGAGGCCATAGGGGCAGAGGGCAGGGGAGGAGCTCCTTGCCCGCCACAGAAGTGTCTGCAGCGTTTGTGCTCTTGGTCAGGTGCTCGGCAAGGTTCATCACATTGTGTGTCCCCAAAGAGCTTGACAGCTCCAGCTGCAAACGATGGGCAGCACCGGGAGCTTGGCTGTGCTGCGGCCGTGCCTGTGCCCCACCCTGTGGGGAGGTTACCTGAGCTGAGGCCAGGAGAGCAAGGACACAGTGGCTGCTGCCCACAGAGGTCCTGCTGGTGAGTCACTGGGGTTTGTCCCCAGACAGACCTGAGTCCGGCGCACCCAAGGCAGCTTTCACTCAAGTTCATTGTGTTGGTTTTCCTTTTATCTGGGATTTTTCCGCTTCCAGGGCTGTTCCGGAGAGACATCCAGGATTCCGTTTCGCCCTTTGTTCTCTGCTGCTTATTCCCCTGTCTCATATCTCCACGTCCCATGACACTTGCTATCCCTGGCCTGCCTCACGAGCCCGGGTGAGGCTCCATCAGTGGCTCACACCAGCTCATGGAGCACTCCCTGCTCAGCATGTCCTGCCTTGCTGCGTTCCTGGGAGCACGGGCTCCCCTCTGCCATCAGCTTGGCCCCACAGTGCCTGGGCTCCATGTAGTGCTGCTCATTGAGCTTCCTGCTGACTCCTTGCTTGGGGACAGGGTGGGATCAGGGACATGGTAGCATGACCTAATTATGCACTTTCAGCCAATGCTCTGACCTTCTGCGTTTGTTTCTATCACACAAGTGTTCTGTGGTTTTGTTTCCTATGTTTATTTTTTAATGAAAGTATAAAGAATAAAATATTTCCTGAGCCAGTGGGAGTTTGGCTTCTGTTCTCTACCTTCCAGACATTTGTCCAAGTGCTGTGTGAAGGGTTTGTGCAAACCCTGTGTTAGACCAAGCAGCCACCCTCAGGTGTCTCTGCCCTGCAGCTTCAGCCTTGGAGTGAAAAACAGCTGCTCCAGCTGTGAGATCTGTGGCACAGAGACCAGCCAGGCCCGGAGGAGTCCCTAATGAGGGAAATTGTTGCAAGGTCTGTTGGAGAAGAGCATGGCAGCAGAGAGGAAGAAAAGACTGATTACAGTGGACAGCAATAATGAATCATCAGGGGCTGAACATGAGCCCAGATGTGCCCAGCTGGCCAAGAAGGCCAGTGATACCTGGCTTGTACCAGCCATGGTGTGACCAGCAGGACCAGTGACCATCCCTCTGTGCTGGGCACTGCTGAGGTCACATCTCCAGTCCTGGGGGCAGTCTTGGGCCCCTCACAAGGAGAAGGTCACGGAGGGGCTGGAGCAGGTCCAGGGTAGGGAACGGAGCTGGGGAAGGGCCTGGAGCACCAGGAGAGGCTGAGGGAGCTGGGAAAGGAGCTCAGCCTGGAGAAAAGGAGGCTCAGGGGGGACCTTGTGGCTCTGCACAACTCCCTGACAGGAGGGGGCAGCTGGGGAGGGTCAGGCTGTGCTGGCAGGGAACAGGGACAGGAGGAGATGGAACAGCCTCAGGCTGGGCCAGGGGAGGTTCAGGGTGGATATTGGGGAAAATTTCTGAAGGGGTGGTCAGGCCCTGGCACAGCCACCCAGGGCAGAGGTGGAGTCAGCATCCCTGGCAGTGTTCAGAAGATGTGTGGATGTGGCACCTGGGGACACGGTTTAGTGGTGACCATGGCAGTGCTGGGGGCATGGATGTACTCAATGATCTTAGAGGGCTTTTCTAAATTAAACAATTCCATAATTCTAATACTGTTACAATAGAGCTGCGGTTGCAAAAACTTACAGCTCCTTTGTCCACCGTGGGCATGTGGGATGAATGGAGCCCAGCATGAATCCATCTGTCCATATGCAAAACACAGATTCTGCTGATTTCAGGGCAAGCTGCAGCATCCTGCCCCAACAGCCTTTGATGGCTCCAAATCCTCTCTCCACTACCTGGTCCCCCCATAAACAGCTCACCACCACTCACTCCAGATGTTCAACAGCTTCTCCTGACACCTGTCCCCCAAACTGCTCCATCAGTCTTCAGCCAGCGAGAAATGGGGAAGCAAACAAGGGGACAAGGCCCCGTTTGGGGAGTGCAGCACTCAGGAGGAAGCACTCACTGGTCCCATACATGGATCTGTCCTACCTGTGCCACCCTGACACCTGCAGGGGGACAGGCAGTGCAGGGGGAGTTTCCAGGCTCTGATACTGACCCTGGAGCTGTCTGTGGCTCCTCTCCCTTCCCTGACCAGCCCTGATCTCCAACAAAGGGCGCTGGGGGATTCAGCTCCAGAAGTGACATGTCCAGTGTGTGTGGCTGGGTGGAAACTCAGCAGTTGGGCAGATTGAAGCAGCAGCATCAGAACTGGGTCACAGCAGGGTGTGAGCCCATGAGAGCAGCCAGCAGATCCATCCCTGCCTTTCCAGGACAGGATGTACTGAAGGGTTTGAAGAGGAACTGGTGTTTCCAGGGAGGTAATGCACAATATAAACCTTCAAAATGCTCCATGTTGGTGCTGGAGATGAGAAAATGTACAGGCTGCTGCTGAAAGCAAAACGAAGGGACAAAGTGTTCTGCTTGGGAAGAAGCTGGTATGGATTCTCCCTGGCCAGCAAAAGTGAAGCTTTGCTTCATGAATAATCCAGCAGAAAATGCTAAAAGGCAGAATTAAGAGTGAGTTTTCAACAGAGACAGCTCCCACCCAAGATTTAAGAATTGGCCAAAGATCTTATTAGCAGGTTTTTATTTACCTCCTCTATTGCTCACAAGGACTGTAACAATGAGAGACACCACTCCAGCCACCAGCCCCAACTAACCAGCCCAGCCCAGCAGCAGCCCTGGGCCACAAGCTGGAGACATCATGGTGGTGTTGTGCCACTCAAGGCTTATGGACCTCAGCAGAAGGGCCCCACCTGACCTTAATGTGAGGAGGTGAGGCAGCACTGGCAGCTCTGGACGTGCATCCTGCACGAGTCTCCCTGGGGCAGGCAGAGGGCTCAGCTTCCTCTCCCCCGTCTGGCTGGGATCTTGCTCCTCACAGGCTGTGCTACCACCGAAGTGAGGATGTGCACTCTGGGTACAAGCAGGCAGAAGCCCTACAAATGTGTCACTTCATGTCATGCTACAGCCAGACTGGGAGGGAAAGGCCTCCCCCACTGACCCTCCCGCAAAGCAAATGGGCAGGAGCAGAGCTTTCCTGGCTGCTCTGGAAGCAGGAGTGACCCATGGGGAGGCTCCAAAGCTCTGGAGAGAAAGAGGGGACACTGAAGTGGAGTGCTCCTGCTCAGGTGCCTCTGGGACAGCTGGAGTCAGCTCCTGGGGCAGGGATGGATTTGGACTCCCAGGAATGTTCTGGGGTGTTTTTCTAAAAGTGGTGTTGACACCTACACTAGCAGGAAAGAACTCACAGAATCCAAAAGCAATAGTAGCTGGGAAGGGCAATCTGGTGGCCTGAAACCCTGCCTGGAGGAGATCCAGTTTGGATCAGGTTCCACTGAGTCCAGAGTATCTCCAAGCACGGGGATTCTGTGACTTCCCTGAGCCCCTGGACTGTGTACTGGTGTGAGACAAATTCAGAGGAAATTATCCTCTGATAGAAAGCAGGTTGTAGTCATCCCTCCCCCACCTTGTTTGGGAAAAGAAATATTTCTCAGAGGAAAGTGAAGAAGAAACAAAACTATTTATTTAACAAACACACAGGAAAAAACTAATAATGGTAAATATTAACATCTCTTGCTGTGGAGAGAAACCTGGAAGATTTTTAAGTCCTTCTGTGGGTGTGGTCTCTCTCCTCCTCCTCGGAGCTGGGGTTTCGGCACAGGCTCCTCCCGGCCCCCCAGACTCTGCTCTGTGTTGTTGCAAGTTCCAGAAAGAAAAAGCTGAAGTCCCAAGGAAACAAAGTTTAACTCTCCATTTCTCTTTGGAGAAACAGAGCCGAGAGCTGGCTGGAAAGAAAGGAAGGAAGGAAGGATGCTTCCTCTGCTCTCAGCAACAGCAACAGCAGCCACAGCCACAACTGCAGCAGCAGCAGCAGCAGAAATCTCCTCACAGCAGAAGAATGCAGAGAGGAGTAGCCAGAGTGACCTTGGAGCACAAAACTTCTTTCAAAAGGTTCGTCTGACTCTTTTTCTCTCGCACCCAGGTTTAAAGGCACAAAATTCATTTTTGGGCATGGAGTGGGTGACATGGGATACACATCATAAAATCACCCCAAGACAGAACTGGGGCTGTGGGACAGAACTGAATGCTGTCACCTTCCTGTGGCTGGTTTGTGCCTGGCTCTGCACCCCAGGGCTGTGCTCAGTGGGTGCTGCTGAGCTCCACACCTCCCTCATGCACTGCTCCCCTCCCGAGCCCTGCCCTGGCTCCCCACAAACACCCAGACAGGGCTCAGGAGCTCCAGCACCCCAAACGCTGCCCCTGCCTTAGAAACACCTGCACAGGTCACAGGAGAGTGGGGTGATGTCTCCCACCTACCCTCACACCCCAGCTCATGTCAGGACTGCCCAGGGCTGGGGCCTGAGGTGAGCAGTTGGATTGTTGATGGAATCCTATACCTTTATTTAGCACCTCCAATATCAGTTCCCATTTCTGCCTTCTCCTGAGAGCTCTTGGCAGCAAACTGTCAGGAGACAGTGAGGCAGCAGAGGATGGGGCATATTTACACCAAATCAGGGCTCTTCTGGGATCTGGCTTGCCCTCTAAAGAAGCAGTGGCTCAATCAAAAGGCCTCTTTCAATCTTTTCCACACTAATAAGTGCTGTTAGCAGCAGCCCAGACCAGTTGGGCTCAGAGATGCTTGGTGAGGAGCAGCAGAGGCACCTGGGCCCCAGGACCTTGTCCCCAGCACTGCTGCCTGTGAGCACTGGCACTGCCTCCTGCCTTGGCCAGGCTCTGTGGGGTCAGGCTGATCTCTGCTTCCCTCTCCAGGAAAAGACATTGCTCCCAGTGCCAGCCCCTGTCAGTGCACTCTGACCTCCCACTAAAGGGGCTCTGTCTGTCCCAAGCAGCCAAGGGAGCTGCTGTGTTAGAGGAGCCCAGGCACTCCCAAATGCTGATGCAATCACCACATGCAAAAGATCTGCTGCAGTTTCACAGAGTCCCAGGATGGGTCAGGTTGGAAGGGACCCCAGTGGCTCATCTGGTCCCACCTCCCTGCTCAGGCAGGGTCACCCCAGAGCATGTGGCACAGGATTGCATCCAGATGGTTCTGGAATATCTCCACTGATGGAGACTTTGAAGGGAGGTGACTTCCCTTTGTCCAGCATCAACTGAGCTCCTTCTCCAACTGCTGTGATGAATTCAAGCCTCTCCAGACTCCCATGCCTGGGAAGTGACTGTCCCTGATGGTCCCTGTGGGCAGGCCCTCGGCAGACACCGCACTGCCAACTGCTGCCAGCCCGGGATCACTGGAAAATCCCAGACTGGTTTGGGTGGGAAGGACCCTAGAGCTTATCTCACCCCCCCCGACACGGGCAGGGACAACTTCCCCTACCCCAGGCTGCTTCAAGCCCTGTCCAGCCTGGCCTTGGGCACTGCCAGGGATCCAGGGGCAGCCACAGCTTCTCTGGGCACCTGTGCCAGGGCCTCAGCATCCTCCCAGGGCAGGGCTCCCATCCCGAGCTCCCATCCCTGGTTCCCATCCCTGTTCCCATCCCTGGTTCCCATCCCTGTTCCCATCCCTGTTCCCATCCCGGGTTCCCATCCTTGTTCCCATCCCTGTTCCCATCCCTG
>VZTN01037885.1:84834-101400 GCA_013400515.1 Erpornis zantholeuca | reverse complement strand
CCGGCGCCGGGCCCCGGGCTGGGAGCCGGGCGCTGCCCTGCGGACTGACACGGCCCGGGGCACTGACCGCCGCTGGTCACCACAGCGCCTCACTGACCGCTCCCTGCCTGCCCTAGGCCCTGGTGCCCCGTGGCCTGCCTGGCCGCAGCTTGCCTGCCCCCCGGTATGACTGACCCACAGCCCGGCTGGTCACCCCACATCCCAGACCCACAGGCTGACCAGCGCCAGGAACTGCGGCCCTGGCACAGCTGGTCCTCACCTGCACCCACACGGGAGGAGTGGTGGTGGTGGGAGGGTCCCCTGTACCCTGCAGGGACAGCTCACCCTGACAGTTTCGCCATGTAGCCTGATCTGCCCCAGTGTGGCTGTGGCTGCTGTTGCTCCAGGGGCTGAGGTGTCTCTCAGGCTGGTGGCCCTGTGACACTGTGTGAATGGGGGCACGGGGCAGGGGAGGACAGGACTGCTGCACTGAGGCAGTGTGGCAGCTGAAACTGTCTGCAGCCACAGCAGCTCCAGGGTTTAAGGATGAATCTTCTGGTGATTTTCAGAAGGAATGTTCGCTGCCCCAAACGCTAACATTTATGTTCTTCAAAACCTCATCCCACCTGACAGTACTTGATGTACTCTGAGAGTTGTGGCACCTGAAATGAGTGTAAGGCATTCCAACTAAGGTGTGCAGTTCTATTAACTGAGTACACGGAAACAAAACACAGGTAGAATGTGCAGACAGCATGGGCTGATAGAGCAGCAAATAAAGAAAATGTGCCAGGCCATAGAGTTTTCAGGCAGGAAGAGTGAAGAGATTCCAGCCTAAAAAGGATCTGAACTGTTGGACAGGCAGTGCTGGAGCATGTCAGAACAGCCATATGGGTGTGTGTTAATCTGTGATGTCAGGAAGGAATTTCTCTTCTGTAAAACCTGGCAGTAGGAATAATCTGGGATATTGTGACCAGTTTTGGTTTCAGCCTTTTAAAAACTGAAAAAAGCTTTTTTTAAAAAAAAGCTAATTAAAAATGGAATGAGGCTGCAGCAGCTGTGGTCCTCACTGCATTTATCACTGCTGGTAATCGTGGCCCAGTTCATTCTCCACTGCAAACCCCTGTATGAGTGACAGAGCAGCTCTCCAGGGATGCTCTGGGTCCCTGGTGCTGTGCCTCACTGTGGGACATATCACTGTCCCTGAGCACTTGGGTACTAACCCAGCTGGGAAGGCATAGCTGTCACCGTGCTGGGGTGATAGACTCACTTGTGCCACCAAACTCCAGGTGGGTTATAGGTGTGCTGCCCCAAGGCTGTGGGAAGGACCTTTCCCTCGCCCCTCTAAGGAAGCAATTTTGCTGGCAGGACTCTGCAAGGCAGGCACAGCCTCAGATGAGTCCCAGAAGAGGTATCCAGACAGCAGGAGGGGCAGGAGCAAGTCCCTTCTTCCTGCAGTGCTTGAGCACCTGCACTTCTAAGATTTGGAGACTCTGCCTGGATGTGGAGCAACCAAGGTGTTGGCTGCTGTGGGGCTGGTCTGTCAGGAACCTCTGCTGTGGGCACTCAGGATTTATCAGGGGAGGGAGAGAGGCACAACTGTGGTCTGGGGGCTGAGGGTCTCACTGGAGCAGGAGACAAATCCTGTGCCGTGTCCTTACCAAATGTGTCAGATGGACATCTGTCATGGAAACTGCTTCTTCCTTCCTGCCCTTCCTGTCTCTTAGCTCTCAGCCCAGGGACTGCACAGGTTCATCAAGGAGATGTACCTGAAAGGACAAGAGAGCTTCACTTGGGTTCTGCACAGGCATGGCAAAATGGTGGGATCACAGAACTAATTTCACACTTTGATTTGGATTGTTGTCTATCAGGAAATGTGTTCTGACCTCTAACACCCCAGTGATAGTTCATGTTACTTAAATGTGCTGTGCTGCACAAGCTTCATTTTGAAGGCACCACCGTGCAGAACAGACTGTGGAAATCAGCTTGGCTAACACTGAGTAAATGACCTCCAGAAAAATGGTACATGTGGATTCCTGAGTAGAGGGGGGCACTGGGATGGAGCTGGGGATGCTGGCAGCTTTCCCAGTCAGTAGAACACCCCTGGAGAGGTGGGAGAGCTCAAGTCAAAGGTCTTCACATCAGAATGGCAGCAACTCAGGTCCATCTCAGTGCTGGGAGCTCCTGCTGCTCTTTGGTGGGAGAGGGGAGGTGAATCCCCCAGGGATCCAGGTATGCTTTCTGACTCTTAAATAGGATCACATGGACTTGAAATGCTAAGAAGAAATGAACAGTCTGATGGGAATTCTTGGGAAGAAGCTTTTGTACCATGAGATCTTGGGGTCTTTCAGCCTCAGGAAGGGTCTTGGGTTCCTGCAGCTTGGAGAGGCCATGAGAAACCCTCTTGCAGTGCAGGTGGCATGGGCAGAGACCTGGGGCAGGTGAAGGGGCAGCTGTGCAGTCCAGCTCCCAGTTAGCACCTGGGCAAGTTCATGTTCTCAGAGGTGACTGAGAATTTCAGGGGGTGGGCAAGAAATGGGGAAAAGGCAGCATCACTTTGTGGAATTGGAGCTCAGGCTGCTCCACTGTGCTGTTAGTGGAGCACTGGGGGAGGAATGTCCCAGTCAGCAAATGTGGCCAGGGGGAAGAACAGCTGCTGCCCCACCAGATACATCACCAGGCTTGGGATCTGCTGAAGCTGCACTGTTCCTGTGTCAATGAGAGCTAATAAAAATTCACATAGACTCACAAATCTTTTCACTGTTTTTTATCCAGCATGTTGAAAAACTGTTTTCCAGTTGCCTGCAGTAACTCCTAGAAAATAAGGATAGACAACCCTCAGACCTGGGAAGCCCTTACATAGGACCTGGGAAAGCTCATCTTGCAGCCCATCTTTCTCTATCAACACCAAGATAGTGTAGAAACCTTTATTTCCACATGTAGGTCCCTTTAATTAGAAAATGGATTCTTCTATTTAATGTCTTCATAAATTTGACTCCTAAGACCATCATCTGTTGAGATGTAGCAGTGCCTCGAGAGGGAACAGTAACATCCTTTGCTCCAGCCAGTCCCTCCAGCAAGGTGCAGGGGGGCAAATAATAACAATTTTGTCTTAGTTGCTTGCCAGTGTGGATTTAAGGTATGGTTTGTATGGGTCAGGTGTTTATATACCACAGATGTGCTTGGGATGGTTAAAAGCAGACCTTGCTCCGCTCTGGCACTGGGACGAGTTCACAGCCCAGAGCCAGGGTCTGGGCTTGGCTGACATTGGCATCTCATGTAGCTTCACCTCTCTGCTCCCACTCCTACCCAAACCTCTCACTCGAGCAGCTGCTGAACCCTTTGCATGCTCAATTTAATAACTTAGGCTTCTTTTTTTGGTTGCTGGGTTGACACAGGGGAGCTGAGTGCTGCAGCCTGTGAGATGCTCCAGAGGCAATGGCTGGATGAAGGCCTTCCCTCCTTTTTGGCAGCTGCAGGCTTGAGATCAGCTGAGCTGTCCTGGGGAACTGCCACAAGTCATGCCTTGCACAGAGGTCACAATCACATTCTTCCTTCCCTAAGTTAAGTACATTCCACTGAATCAGGTAGGTGGTGCATGGAGCAGGGACTGGGATTCAAGGCACCCTCTTTCCCCAGCTCTGCAGGTCAGCAAAAGGCCTTGGTGCCTGGGCCTGCCAAGACCTGAGGTCTCTCCCTCATTCCTCACCTCTTACTGAGGGAATCTTCAGCAGAGCAGTGGTGACAATGTGGCCTTTGAAGCAGTAGCTTGGAGAACTTTGCTATTTGCTTCCCTGCTGTGTCCAAGGGCTCTCCCATCCTGTTGGTCCTCGCAGAGAAACCCAGGAGGGATGAAAGAGGGATCACTGCAACAGCTGCACAGTGTGTCTGTGGGACCTGCTGCCTGCAGGTGTGGAGGGGAATGGCTCAGCACAGTTCGGAGAAGAGCTGTGGTTGATGAAAGCAGAGCCTGCTTGGCCAGGAGAGATGATTGTGGTGTTCCCTGTCCTGCACAGCTCACCTTGCTGCAATTCCCTAAACCTCCATGTGACCAGGGACTGCCCCATCAGCACAGGCAGTTCTGCAGGAGGGGTGTTTGGGGGAACAGGGATTTCTGAAACATGTTATGAATTTCCCTGAAGGTCATTTTACATATCTGACATTACACTCCCTGGCAGGAACATAAGTAGGAGGAAAGGAAACAATTGAGATGAAATAGCTTCAGGGTCCTTGGACAACGGTGCAGGGAAAGCGTCCCTGCCTCCCACAGAGTCAGGTTAATACAGGCCAAACTCCAGAATCAAAGAAACACTAAACCACCAATTATTTTGCCAAAACCCCACCAAGTATTTTGAAGCAGCTTGGGGACACAAAAGGAAACCGCAGCAGATGAGTGGAACTGGCCATAAAAGTGCAGAGAGAACATGAGGATTTTTATCAAAGCCAGCTTTGTTCTTTCAACCAACACTTTCATGCATTTCAGGATAAATACTTGAGTGCTGAGTTGTGAGGCAGCCAGGCCCCGACGGTGCAGCTTTGGTACGAGCACAGCTGGGCCCCTCGGTGCCGGTGAGGGGAGAGAAGGGGGAGATGGCAGCCCAGCAATCCAGGTGACCTGTGGGGCTGGGGGAGAGAAGCCAGTTTTCCCAGGAGTGTGCTTTAGACTGAGTGTCCCAGCACCTAAAAATGAGCCAGTCTTGCACAAAGAGAAAATCAAGTGCTTGGCTCCCTTCACGCAGTCCCTGAGGAAGAGTGAGCAGGTTCCTGGGTTGCTGAGGTAACACTTCCATCCTCTGAGAGGCGGAAGCAGCTCTGGAAAAAGTGTTTCTTGCATCTTTCCTATAAGTCAGTCGAGCATGGCACAGTCCATCCCGGCGGTTGCTGCAGTTTGGCGTTTGAAGTACTGCACATCCATCTCTGGGAGAGCTGCAGGGGTGGCAGCGCCGGGGGGAGGATCCCTTGAGCACCCCAGGGCCATTTCCTGGGGGCCTAAGACACGAACTAGTCAGATACAGCTTGTGCCTGGAGAAAGGCAGTTGCCCGTCCCTCCTTGGCACGGCTCTCAGCCGTGTGGGCTGAGCTGGACGGGACAGCCCCGGGCACGTTTGGAGCCCAGAAGTGCAGCTGGGCCTGGCAGTGCTGCCGCAGCAGAGAGGCAGAGCCGTGTGTTCCCGGCAGCCCCGGCCCTGTGCGGCAGGACGGGGCAGAGCTGCAGGCGGGATCTGTCCTTCACAAGCCTTTCAGGGTAATTTGTGTGTTGATGGGATCCGCGTGTCCCTGGGGCGAGAGGACTCCCCCGTGGATGTGTTTGTCCCCGCCTCTCCTCGCTGCGGAAGCAGCAGGGAGTGTGTGTACGCTCAGCCGGGCTTCTGCTCCCCCTTTCATGTTCCTTATCCTCCAGGAGGCTCTCAGTTCCCTGGGGGAAGGCAGACAGTTGCTGTAATCGCTGTGCATGCAGAGGCAGAGCGCTCCCGTCTGCTTGCTGCCGGGAGTCCCCTGCGCCATTGTTCCAACTCAGCTGGAAGAGATGCCCTGAGAGCAAGGGAAAATGAGCAAAGCCGTGTCAGCACAGGTATCCTTCCCCTCCTCAAGCAGCTGGCTCTGCACGCTGCCTGGAATGCTGTGAACAGCAGGCTCTTTCCGTGGCAAACATCCAGACCACAGCTCGCTGCAGAATCGCTGGTTAATTTGGAATATCTGGCAGTGGAACATGAGGACATGGCTTCAAGAATTTCTTGCCTCGTGCTTTCCTGCTGTTTTGGAGGACTTGGTTCTCTCTGCCAGGCCATGGCAGGTCCAAGGGGCTGGCACCAAAAAAGTCTCAGCAAATAAAACCCAGCTGCCAAAGAGAAAAGATGTTTGAAGAAAAGAACAGCTTCAGGCTCTGGAGGGAGGGATCTCCCTTGACAGGGCATACTGAAATCTGAGGGCTGTAGATACATATCAGCAGCAATCTGGGGGCTCTGTGCCCTCATCAGCTCAATCCCTGCTGCAGCCACAGGTCTCCCAGTGTGGCTCTGGTGCCAGCATTCCACAGGCCCTCATGATGCCAGCACTGCTCAGGGGGATCTGGTTCCATCCCTTCCCTCAAGGCCCTTGCTAGGATATGGGGATTTCTGTTGGAAACCCAGTATGCTGACGCCAAAAGGGAATGTCTTGTGTGTAGCTGGATGGTACTCAAGACACAGCTCCTGATTTTTGGGAGAGGTGATGCCATAGTGCCCAGTGCTGCACATACTCAGGGCAGCACAGCATAAAGTGGGACTCTGGCTCACTCCTTGGCACCCCCTCCCCACCTTCGCAGACAGTTTGTGCTGCTGATCCAGCTAAACTGGTGTGAAATCGTCTTGACACAGAGGTCAGTGAAAAGAGGTTGTTGCCATGTGCAGCTGCACCACAAGGCCAGCACAGTGTGGAGCTGGGTGCACTGGTTGTAGTGCAGTGCCCCTGCAAAGCACCTCTGCCTTATCCCTGCATCCCTCTGCAGGCCACAGGACCACCCTGAGCTCTCCAGCCAGCCCAGTGCCTACAGTGCTTCAGCTCCTCAGGGCTGGTGGGGACACGAATGCTCAGCCCTGTCCTGGTGCCCTGCTCTCATCCATCAGTGTCACCATGAATTCCCAGAGGGTCTCAAATCTGAGATAGTCCACTGAGGAGTTTCTGTTCCTACCTGCTTTATTGGTCAGCAATCCACTGGATTCTCAGTACAGCCACCCTGTGTGCACTTTGGGTAGCAAGAGCCAAGCCAGACCTGTAACACTTCCCCCAGCCTGTGCTGCCTGACCATCACAGATGGATATAGCCCCACTAGTGGAATCTGGACTGTGGATGTGCCATGATTTAACCCCAGCTGGCAGCTAAGCACCAACACAGCCCCTCATTTCCCCCCCCTCCACCGCAATGGGGGGAGAAGTGGAAGGGTGAAAGTGAGAAAACTGGTGGGTTGACATAAAGACAGTTAAATAATGAAAAATATATTTTTTTAAATGTAAGGGAAAAAAAAAAAACAAAGAGAGGAAAATAGAAATCAAGAAAGCAATTGCACATCACCAACTGCATGGTGTCACATGTTCTGGGATATCCCTGTGGTGAGTGGGGGACCCCTGTCCTGGCTGTGTCCCCCAGCTCCTTGTGCACCCCCAGCCCAACGCTGGTGGGTCAGGGGGAGGGGCAGAACAGCTCCTGACTCAGCAGGAGCTAAATCACCCCTGTGGGATCAGTGCTGCTTTCAGCACAGATCCCAAACAGCACCACAAGGTGCTGTGGAGAGCTGTAACTCTGCCCCAGCCCAAACCCCTGCAGGATGAGCTGTTTGCCACACTCACTCACTGCACCACCAGCTGACAGGTTTCATGGTCAGAAGGACCACGCAGCAGAGTCAGTACAGATGGGAACATCCAAACACTGGGAGTAGGAATGAGTTGGTGCCTGGTGCTGCTGCCTGACCAGCAGGGAGGGGAAACTGCACAGCGAGAGAGATCTGGCTTAAGGAGTGATTTTGGTTATCCACACAAAAAGAATCACAAAATGGTTTGGGTTTGAAGGAACCCTAAAGCTCACCTTTTTCCACCCCCTGCCATGGGCAGGGACACCTTCCACTGTCCCAGGTTGCTCCAAGCCCTGTCCAACCTGGCCTTGGACACTTCCAAGGATGGAGCAGCCACAGCTTCCCTGGGCACCCTGTGCTAGGGCCTCCCCATCCTCACAGGGAAGAATTTCTCCCCAATATCCCATCCATCCCTGCGCTCTGTCAGGGGGAAGACATTTCCCCTTGTCCTGGCACTCCAGATCCTTGTCCAAAGTCCCTCTCCAGCTGTCCTGGAGACCCTTTAGGCCCCGGAAGGAACTCTAAGGTCTCTCTGGAGCCTTCTCTAGGTGAACACCTCCCAAAAAAAAGCCAGTTAGTTGCCCTAAACGAGAGGCCAATTCCTGTAGCAGGGCAAGACAAGACATATTTTCAGTATCTAAAACAAAAGTTAGTGTGGAGAAGACAAAATTTGTAGGCTAGGGATAGTTTACTGCCAGGTGACAAACTGAACCTGGGCCAAGCAGTTTAACCAATACAGACAGTACAGGTACCAAAGTCTGGCATCATTTGAGACAAGGGCACTATCCAGCATGGACACAGCACCCCAATACAGAGAGGCCACGGCCCAATGGGTGAGTTACTCAGGAGGGCTTTGAATTCTAAAGTGAAAACAAGTGTACTTGATAGAGAAGCTCTTTGAGCTTTGACAAATGGCAGGTGCAGGTTTGGTACTGCAGAGCAGCAGGGAAAGGCAGGAAAGCAGCACTCAAAGAGTCTGGGCTGAAGCAGTGTTTAAAGTGAGCAGGGATGGGAGCAGCCCCTGCAATGTGGGCTTGCAGAGAACAAAAAAATAGGGCAGGTAGTGAAGTCCATGCTTGCAGGAACAGGATTAAAACAGTTGGATGAACAAATAATCTAAGATTTAAAAGCAGAGAATGTATTTAAGGCCATTAAACCAGGCTCTTATTTAAGGATTATCTCCAAGAAGCCAAGCTAATAGCATGGTGAGGTTACAAGATCAAGGGAGAGAATGCTGATATTAAACTTGCTCATGAAATGCTAATCTGTGTGCAGACACTGCTGCAAGTGCTCCAACTGTCACGGAAGGAACCTCACAAAACAAAAACAGAGCCCTGCCCTTTGGGGTTCCACTCTGGCAACTCAGGCACATCCTGCCATTTAATTGGACACTCCCTGCGGGGGCAGGATCAGGTATAAACAGGTTTAATCACATAATTAGAGATACGCCTACTGCACACGTTCAGGGTTCTGGAGGCCTTCCCTTATACAAACCACTCTGGCTATGCCTTCTGCACTTGTAATTCCCATATTTAAGGACTCCCAGCCCATCTGGATCGGGACTGTTTAGAACAGGAACTAATTCAGTGCTGTCTAGCTGAACAGTTTTCAGCTCTAAATGAAAGATATATTTTGGCACGCAGCAAACATTCCCAAAACCCTCATGGAGAATCCATGTCCACCCCTCAAGGTTTGGCTTGAGGTCAGTGGATTAAGCATTCTCCCCAGATTGTTGCTCTGTTTGTTGCAGTGCAGCACTTGAGATAAAATGTGCAGGTCTGTGTGATGAGATAGAAAGTTGTTGTGGTTTAGGAATGATATTCCCCAATTCAGTGTCTCCACCAAGGCTCTCCCAAACCAGACGCCTCTCACTGCCTCCCTTCCCCTCCACCTCCCTGTTCTGGGGATGGGATTGAGAACTGGAGGCACAAAAGGTGCAAAACAATTTACTGGAACGGCAATGAGATAAGGAAGCGACCAGTAACAGCAACAATATTAATAACAAAGAAATGACGTACATGGAAAACCACAACAATACCCACCAGCTCTTCCCGACCGCACCACGCTTCCCCCCACTGAAGGGAATGTCATTCTCCCCCCAGAAGGGAGAGTCCCTCACTGCCACCTCCCCACCCTGGTGGTGAAGTGCATGGTAAGGAATAACAACCTAGACCTGCCCACACAGCTCCAGGCTCTGCTCCTCTGGCTGCTGTGAAAAAATTCACCCTGTCCTGGCTGAAAGCAGGACCAGTGTGCAGGTCTGTGTGAGGAGATGAGCACCCAGCTCTGCACTCAAAGCTCAGCCATGTGCGCTGGGCTGTTGCTACTCTCCTGTGCATCCCAGGTAGCCAGGAGCACCTCCTCCTGCACATCCCTCTCCTTCCCGGGGCCCTTCCCACACAACCCTGAGGCATACCAGGGTTTGCCTCCTTTTCTGGGCAGATCTTTTCGGTCTTCAGCTTGCCCAGGAAATAGAAGTGGGCTGAATACCCCATCCTGCTCCAGGGAGATCCTCTATTTCCTGGATATGGGTCAGGAAGAGGGCTACAAGTAGAGCTGCAGTGGTTTCTCATTTTAACCCAGTCTAGAGAAGACAGTGTTCTGTTCTGGGTGTCTTCCATTATTTCCACAATGCATTTAGATTACATCAATACATTCCAGCAGGAAAGGACAGAGTGCTGGCTGCTCCTGCAGTGACAATGTGGCCCATGGCAGCCAGATCTGAATGGCCAGATGAGCCTGTCTGGGTAGAACGTGACCACAGTCAGGGCTAAACCAACAAAAATCTCAGCATACAGCACAAAAAGTACTGGTTTTCCTCATTCTTGCTAGAGGCTTTATGCAACAGCTTTCTTTACCTGCCATATCCTTCCCAGCCTACCAGAAAAAAAACCAGAACAACATCCCTGCTTCTCTTCCCCCTGCACCTCTCCAGAAGACTAATGACACTTCTGGTGCCAGGAACCTTGTCCCTCCCCAGCCTCTGCAGAGCTGACAGTGCATTTTGCAACAGCCAAAGGTCAGGGCTTTGCAGTGGGAGCCCCTGTAACAGTCCATAGCCCTGGGCTGCGTGTCAGACCTGTCAGCTGAAGGAGAAGGGTTACACCAGATCTGATGATCCCAAGTGAACTGCACTCAGTGCCCCAAAGGAAGATCAAACCCAAACCAAAATACATGATGGCCCCTGTCGAGACAAACTGGGAGTGACTTTGTGACAACACTAAAACCCACCTGTTCCTGGAGCAGTACAGGACCCCAGATCCAAAAGGAGATTCTGATACCTTCCTGGCCTCTGGTCAGGCATTGAGCTGCCTGTGGGGAATGGGGCAGGAGCAAACAGACAAGAAAAAACCCATTGCCACATTACATGTTGGGATGGAAAATTTAGAAAATGGAGGCTTGTAGTTCAGGAATCCTCTATTACAGGGATTACTGAAAGTGGGGTAGAATATCCCAGGGTAGTGGTGATGTTACTCAACCTCTTCAACACTTCGCAAGGTATTTGCTGTGCGGCCACCACGAGGGAGCTCAGTGGTGAAAGGCTGAGCCAGGGTGACTCTTCTTGTGCAATGTGTTCTGTCCTCAGTGATTTCCTCATGTGTACAGTCACCTCAGGATTAAATCACAGATATCTAAACCTAACCTCCCCCCCTGCCACAGCACCAAAGAGAGACATCACCAATGCAAAGAGGAATCCAAACTAGCACAATGGCACCAACACTCAGCCCAGCACTATCTGCTCCCATGGCAGCATGTGACAGGGGTCTCTGGGATCTGTCCCCGGGATCAGCACAGGCCTGGGCTCTTGTTTGTCACAGCCCTGTGTTGTGCACAGGCCAGGGGATCAGTCCCTGTTTGGGAGGAACCTTCCCACCTGTCCCTCAGGAGAGCCCTGAGCTGCCAAATCAGTCCCATCCCCCTGTGCAGGGAAGGGAGGGAGGGGGCTGTGTTTGTGCATGTTCAGCCATGTCACACCACCCATCCCTCTGACACTCAGCCCTGGCCCTGACCCCAGCAATGGGAGTGTCTGGTACTGCTCCATCTGGCCTGACCAAGAGGAAACCTGGGTGCTCATTTTGGGAAAAGGGGTGAGGAGAGAATGGGAGCAGAGGATGGAGTACCTGTCTGTACCTGTGTTTGTAGCTAAGGAAGATTTTTGATGGCAAACGATCCAGGGAGCCATGAACACGTGGCCATAAAGGTTGCAGCTGGCACAGCCCTGTCCTGCTGCCATGGGGCAGAGGATCCTTCCCTGCTCACCTGGGTTATGCAGTTCTCCTCACGAGAAGGTGAAATCCATGTTAAGGAATTGGCTGCTGAAGGACAGTGCTCCTTCCTGCTGTTGGAGCCCAACAGATCCCTTCACCAGCTCCCAGCTGATGTCTAGGACCAGCTCCAGGTCCTGCCATCTAGAATTTAAAATAATTAATACAATCAAATATATTAGAGATAGAAAGAGTCTTTCAAAGCCACAGAGTAAAACCTGTCACTGAGGAGCAGGGGCCCCACACTGCTGAAGTACCCCTTGATCCAGCCTGGGATGGGCTGGTGTAAGGCTGGTGGCTATGAGCTACGGCTTAAACCACAGCAGGAAAACTCACAAACTCACTGCCAGTCCCCCTCCCTTACGTGCCATGCTCCTCTGTAGGAATTGTCCAAACAGGCATCTGGGCTGGGTTTTCTGGCCTCCAAAAGGGAGGCATTTGGAAGGAAGCGTCTCTCCCTGCTGATACAGGCAGAAGAGGCATGGAAGGAGCCAGATTGAAACGCAGGGTGAGTACACAGGACTGAGGATGGATGTGTGGAACAGAATGGGTTTGCACTCGGAGAGGAGGAGATGAACCTGAGCACCGAAGCAATGGAGCCCTGGTGAAGCATTGTCCCCTGAGTGGTGCAATCTGATGGTTTCAGTCTCCCCATACGCTTGCCCTCAGCAATCCTCACACCCAGATGAGTGTTCTGGGAGCCGGTGCCTCAGTCAGTACCTGGCTGAAATCCAGGCAGCAAGCTGCCCTTTTCCATCCGAGTGCTGGGAAATGTGCATGGAAATCCCAGGTCATCCCAGGTAGTTATAGCAGGCAGGCACAGGGTTAAGGCTGTCACATTTTTGGGAATTCACCGATAGAAGTGAATGTGCACACATTATTTGTCCAATTCTTCTGAGAAAGAACAGAAAGCAAGAGCTGTAGAGTTGTACATTCAAAGAAGTTTCATCCAAGCTGCTGGAGAAGCCCCAGGCCCACATTGCAGCCACAGAGACTGTGTCACAGATACACAGCCAGTCCAGCATTTTTGGAAGATATCATGTTCACTGAACACATGGGTTGCAGCCAAAGTCTGTGCCTGGGGCCATGATAGCATTTCCAGGCACAGGGAAATCCTGGGGGAAAAAAACTTCTGCTGCTCACAGAACTGATCTCCAGCAGGAAAAAAGAATGTGTTCAAGAAACTCCTGATAGCCCCTTGGGCTTGACATGGCTGTTTAGTCAGACTAAATCAAAAGCATTTCAGGCCCCAAGAAATGGTTTCTGAGTGTGCAGCAACACCAGCTGCTGTAGGACTGGGGGACCTCTTGCTAGTGCAGCAGCACTGGGAGGGCACACTGAGGGAAACTGAGGCACACTCAGCTCCAAGTGCCAAATATGGGGTAACACTGCCTTGATGTCCCTTTCACAGAATCACAGAATCATTGAGGTTGGAAAAGACCTCGAAGATCATCGAGTCCAACCTGTGAACAACCCCTACCTTATCAACCAGCTCAGAGCACTGAGTGCCACATCTAGTCCTTCCTTGGACACCTCCAGGGATGGGGACTCCAAACCTCCCTGGGAAGCCCCTTCCAGTGTTCAATCACCCTTTAAGAGAGGAAAATTCTTCCTGTTGTCCATTTGAACTTGCCCTTAATGCCACGTGAGACACCCAGCACAGCCTGGGGAGTGGAGCTGAGGCAGTGCCTGCATACGTTGCAGGTGCCCAAGTCAGAGCAGGTCACGAATACAGGAATTAAGCAAGTCAAAACCTCAGCTGAAGCTGGACCAGGGCACCCTCTAACATCACAGCCCAGCCTAATCTCTGCTTTTATTTGTCAGCTGAGCTGAAAAGAACGCTCACTGCACTCACAGTGATACCATCTGAATTTTCTGCTTTGGCAAGGGGTCTGACCTGTCTCATGTTGTGGTGCTGCAATGTTTCTAAAGGAGAATAAAACCCCCCAGAGTATCTGACTCTGTACCACAGGCAATCCAGGCACTGCTCCACTGCTTAACTGCACTGACAGAGTTGAAGGACAGCTGGAGCAGTGTGAGTCTTATTTCAGGTCAGAGCAATTGAAAAGCATAAATCAAATCTTTAAAGTCTTATAAATAGTTAAAATTGTTTTTTTTTTTTTAATCAGCATGGGTAGTTATTTTCCATACATTGTACAGTTTAAGTTAAACTTTGCTCACAAACTGAAGATTCCCTTAGTAATTCAGAACAACAGAACCAAATGTATTGTTTTGAATGAACAGATGAAATTCTCACAGATGTACCTGGTGTCTAAAATGAGAGGCTTTGAAAAGGAAGAAAAGAAAACACTGAAATATTTGTAATACAATAGCAACAGGTGGAAGAATTAAATCAAATTTGACCTATTTTCTCTTTTAACCTACAGGAAAATCTAATCTGGGTTTGCAAAAGTCCCATTAGCCATGTGGTGCTGGTATTTTGTTTCCAACTTGGAAAAGCAGAACAGATGATAAAAAGAAAAAAAAAGAAGAACATTTAAATGGTGTTTTTTTCTTAAATAAAGAAGAACAAAAGAAACTAAAATACTGTAACTGTTTTTCTCTTTCATCTTCCAATAGCTCATGATCACTGCAGGTGGGATCCCTCCTATCTGAGCATGAACATCTACAGCTGCAGAGGTTTTCAGGGGCAGAGAGTGAGAGGTCTAGACAGGGCATGGTTTTAAACTAAAAGAGGAGAGATTTACGCTAGATGTTGGGAAGAAATTCTTCCCTGTGAGGGTGGGGAGGCCCTGGCACAGGGTGCCCAGAGCAGCTGTGGCTGTCCCTGGCTCCCTGGAAGTGTCCAAGGCCAGGATGGACAGGGCTTGGAGCAGTCTTTAAGGTCCCTTCCAACCCAAGCCATTCCATGGTTCTGTGATTTCAGTTCTTCCTGTCTCAGACAACCAGGACTATCCTGGTCTTCTTTACCAAAGAGCTTCACTGAGGAGATGGTCAGAGCTAAAAGCATCTTGCAGCCAAGGTCATGACTCAGTGACGTTAGGCCAAGTAATTAGGATAAAACAAATGAGAGAAAAGAACAGAAAGTGAAGATCTTTCAGGTCTCTTGGAGCACGGGTTGGGGGTTATCAGAAGTTTAATATTGATTAGATCATTCAAATATATACAGCTTGAAAGCACTAAGCAAAGAGTTTGAGCTTGTTGAGGATTAAAACATGAAAGAGAAGACTTATCTTTAAAAAAAGCTTTGCACAGCAGTATGTTTTCCCTTGGTGTCCATCACCCAGCTCACAGGTATGTATGTGTGATCACTCCCCACTCTGGTGTGGGATGGCCAAGTTCCCCAAATACAGACAGTTTGGTGCTCTCTTATAGCCCACCTGCTTTTCAGTCACACATTACACTTGGTATTGTTCTTTGGAAAAACAATTACATCAATGCTGTCTGTGGGTTTTTCCCCTCCTTCCATCTCTGCCTTCCTCTCTTGATCCTCTGATCCTTTCTTCCCAGAGTGCTTTTGCCTTTCTTTTCTTTCAGGGTACACCCACACAGGTTTCCTTCCACGCCTTGGGTTCAAATTATCACAGTGGGGTTGATAACAGCAGGAGCAGCATCCTCAGCAGTTGTCAGTTCCTGCCCTGGGGATCAGCTGGAGTGAGGGGGTTCACCCCATCCCTCCATGTACAGATCCAGCCTGACACAATTCCACCACACTCCTGTTAAAAGCAGCACCTTTATCCAGGCTGCCTGCAGGGCTGGAGATCTACACAGGAAGAGGAAAAATTACCTACCTTGTTATTGTTTAAAATTGTTTCACATCCCTCTCTTGCTACAACAACTCAGCTCAGGACAGGAAGAAGAAATTTCCTGCAACAGAAGCTGGTGCTGAGCCCCTGAGGGATGGATGGAACTCCAGGTATCAAACATCAGAGCTGCACACAGCAGCTGCTTCTACCCAGGGAGTGAGTTTGGCAGTCTCAGGAATATTTTTGTTAATATAACCCTTAGGACATACCACGGGGTTTTTATCTTTCCCACTTAATACCCAACTTAAACTGGAGCTATTTAAACACCAGATCTACTGATTTCAGTAGAGTCTACACGGCTCTGCAGATCTGACCCTTTAGCTTTGAGTCCTTTCCGTTGCGTGACTCCTCATCCCAGTGGCACTTGGCACAGGCACGGCTGTCACTGGTGACTGCAGGGGAGCTGCCTCCAGCCTCCTGGGAGAGGGGTTTGTCCACATCTCACTCTTCCAGCCCAGAGGCAGCACTCAGAGCCTGCCTGGAGGACCGGGGGTCTCTGGGTACCCACCAGGCAGGTCTGGGGCTCTCAGGGTGTCTCCTGGCAGCTCCCGGGGTGCCCCTGTCTCGGTCCCAGCTGTGCCCGGGTGTTTCACTGGTGGCTTCTCCTGGGCTCAGTGCGCGTGGCTGGGCCAAGGAGAGCTCTCACCCAGGGCATCGTGGGTGGAAGGCCACGAGCGGCATCCCCGGCCCTCAGGGCTCCTTCCCGGGTCAGCAGCCACTGGCTTTGGGCTCCCCAGGTTGAGCTCGGAGCCCTTAACCAAGATCCAAGGGGTGGACAGTGCTGAGCCTCCTCCCCTTCAGCCGCTGGCTCTGGACACACCGACCCCAGCCTGGACACACCGACCCCAGCCCGGCCACACCGACCCCAGCCTGAAGCGGAGTCTGAGGATGGAGGTGCCGGCCTTAGTTGGCGGGAAGACTAAACCCCGCCCCCTCCCCGCCCCTTGTTACGAATTAACCAATAGTTTGTGCAGGATGGTGACAGACATTTCTACCATCCAATGGTGCACAGGCGAGCGCACGCCACGCCAATGAGCACAGCGCAGGGAGCCGAGCGCCTCGCCCCTCACCTTATATAAGGTGAGCCCGGGTAGGGCTTCTGCTGTTGCGGTGCTGCCCAGACACGTTGCGCGTCTGTCCCGGCGCTCCTGAGCCATGGTGAGCAGGGCGAGGGCCCGGCGCGGTAGCGGCAGCCCGGCGCCGCGCTGCAGCGGGGATGGGGAGGACGGGA
>VZTN01037885.1:60482-84794 GCA_013400515.1 Erpornis zantholeuca | reverse complement strand
GGGCGAGGGGGGGAGCCCGTCCCACCGCCCTGGGCGTTGGCGAGGTGCCGCTCGCTGCCGCTCCCCCGGTCCTGCCCCCGGGCTGGCCGTGCTGCGAGGGGGTGGGAGCGCCAGGGTTGGGCTGATGGGGAGGGTTCCTGAAGGACTTTGTGAGGCTGGCTGGCGAGAACGACCTGGTAAATTGAGTCACCTTGAAGGATAATCCGAAAGGCGTGACAGGGGCTGGGATGTCCCACAGGACACAGTTCAGGTGCTGAGCTGGGCAGCACCACTGGAGTCTGGGATGGGCGTGCGGCTCTTCCCCATGAGGGTGTTGGCTTCCTACATCTCTGAAAAGAGAGTGTCAGAAGGTTACATGGAGTTACAAATGTAGCAAGATTACTACTGTAGGCTTGTGAGTGTGTGGGAAATATTTGTTGAGGTGAAAATTATTGTAAGTTAGAGTATTTGTGGGATGTGTTGATGTGCTCTTACCCTTCCCTTGGGGGCTGTTTATTGTCACAGTTTTCAAATAAATCAAGAGTATGAATACAGCCCCTGGTCTCTGCAAAGGATACAGGTTCCCTGAAGTCCCACCCCAGGGAAACAACGTTCCTCCATCTGGTGTGCTGATGAGTTTGGTCTGAGCTGGCACAGCCGTTGTCAGGAAGCTTGGCTTTCCATCAGTCTCACGCAGGTGCAGCTGGACTTTGAGCACCGTGCTGGGAGTGCAGAGGACCTAGAGGCTGATCCAGCAGTGCCGTGGAGGAGCTGGGGGGGTTGAGCCCAGCAGTGGCTGCTGAAGTGGCAGTGACAGGACAGGCCAGAGGCCAGACTGGAGAAATTCTACCTAAAACTTTCTGTGCTTCTAAATAATGTGTATAAGTGTAGGAAAAGCATTTAGTGTTAGTTAAATAAAAAACAGGATCCTGTCGTGGCTTGAATACATCATTTACCAGCACTGTCTGTATACGTTTAATCCTTATTCTGAAACTCTCATCAGTGACATGTGAAGGCCCTGAGCTCTAATGAGTGTGACAGTTCTCTTGCCTGTCATTCCAACTTGGAGCTGATGCTTTTGGAACAAAATCTGAGCCTTGTTCTTTAGTATTCTTGGTGCCATGAAAAGGCCATGCAGTGCAAAATGGGCAGAGAATCTGTTAGTGTCTGACAAAGATTTATGTTTCATTGAATAGCTAAGTACTACTTCAAAGTCCTTAGAGTTGTAGGAAGTCAGTTGAAAGTATTCTCAAAGCAGGACTAACTGTAGCACCAGGCCAGGCTTTGTGACTGACCTTTCCAAGTGTTGAAAACCTCCAAGATCCCCTCCCACCTCTCTAGTGACCTGTTCCAGGGCCACACTGCTCCACTGAGGAGGCTTTTCCTAATGCAAACCTGAGTCTTTTAGCAACCTCTGAGAATCTCACCTGGACCCACTTGCAGAGCAGAGAGAAGCCTTCTCCTGTGCTGGCCATGTGTCTCCTTCTTTTCCCTGGCATGTGGTTTGCCGTCTTGAGGATAAGAGAGCCCTATGAGATATTCAGGATGGCTTCTGTGGGAACCTCCAGGATCTTTGCAGCAGGGCTGCCCCACAAGTACTGCTGTTTGTATTGGTGCAGGGAGTCACTGCCCTACGTATTGAACTTTGTATTTTGCCAAAGTAAACATGCCATGGTTTAGTGTGGCACCTGTAGCACATGGTCTGTGGCTGCGTTGCCAAGTTGTACATTCAGAGTTGGAAGCAATCCACAAGGGCCATCAAGCCCAGCTCCTGGCCCTGCACAGGACACCCCAAGAATCCCACTCTTTGCCTGGGGGTGTTGAGTTCTGTCAACCCTGGAGCTGTGACCACTGGCCTGGGGAGCCTGTTCCATTGTCTGATCACCCTCTGTGGGAAGGATGTTTTCCTCATATCCTTCCCTGACACAGCTTCCCTTGGGTCCTGTCACTGGTCACCAAAGAGCCCTCTGCCTTCTCTCATGAGGACGCTGTAGACCATGCTCAAATCTCCCCTCCTCTGGCTAAACAAGCCAATGGCCTCAGCTGCTCCTCATACCCTTCCTCTTTACACCCTCCCATCTCTGTGTAGTGTAGTCCTTACACACCCTTTCAGTGACCTTCCCCAGCTGCTTAGGAGTTTGCCTGGTAAGGCTTAGGTCACTGGTAGGACCTAAGGTGAGGATGCAGGCCGATGTGGTCTGTGTTGTTCTCTTCCCCCTGTAGCAAAGTTTCAGGTTGCCCTTCTCTCCTGAAGGGATGCTCCCTGTGTCATTGCCATAGTCTGGCCTCTGTGGCACTGCAACCAGTTTTTCTGTCACTTTTACGCTGTGCAGGTTGGCTGTGTGCTCTCTGCCATGGCAGCACTGTACAAGCTCAGTGCTTTAGCCAGGACAGCAATGGTGTAGTGGCTTTGGAGAGGGGAAGTGTGGCAGCAGCTCTGAGTAAGGCTGCTTGCAGAGAGGATGTGGACTGGACATTGAATATACAGCTTGGGTGGATGTGAGCTTAAAAGTTCAGCTGTACAGTGCTGTGCTTGAGAACAGGTGAAATTTTCTTTTTTACAAATACAGATTTTAATTTCTTGGAATTCCCAACAAATTTGAAGGGACTGAGCTCCTGCTTTTCTGCATTAACTATGGATGTGGACTAGGCAGTTGTGGGTTATAGAATCACAAAATGGTTAGTGTTGGAAGGGACCTTAAAGACCATCCAGTTTCATCTCTTCCCCTAGACAAGGTCGCTTCAAGCCCTGTCCAACCTGGTCTGGGACACTTCCAGGGATGGGGCAGCCACAGCTTCTCTATGCAGCCTGTGCCAGGGCCTCCCCACCCTCACAGGGAAGAATTTCATCCTAACATCTAATCTAACCCTATCCTCCTTCATCTTAAGGCCATTTCCATAAACTTTTGGGCCTCCACCCAAAGTCCCTCTCCAGCTCTCCTGAAGCCCCTTTAGGCACTGGAAGGGCCTCTGAGGTCTCCCTGGAGCCTCCTCTTCTCCAGGTGAACACCCCCAGCTCTCCCAGCCTGGCTCCAGAGCAGAGGGGCTCCAGCACTCAGAGCATCCTGGTGCCTCCTCTGGACTCTCTCCAGCAGCTCCCTGTCCTTCCCATGCTGGAACCCCAGGGCTGCAGGCAGCTCTCTGCAGGTGGGGTCTCACCTGAGCAGAGCACAGGGGCAGAATCCCCCATACCCTGCTGCCCACACTGGGGGCTCAGCCCAGCACACAGGGGGGTCTGGGCTGTCAGAGCATGTGGCTGGGGCATGTTGAGCTTCTCATCCACCAGCACCCCCATGTCCTTCTCCTCAGGGCTGCTCTCTGTCCATTCTCTGCCTGGCTTGTACTTGTGCCTGAAATTCCTCCTGTTTATCCTGGAATTCCAGGGGACCAAATTGTCCCATCCAGTCATAGGGTCTGAACAGAGTTTTGGGTAACAGTCACATTAAGCTGTGCTATATGTAGGCTCTTCTAGAATGTGCTTTACTGACAGTCAAAAGTAGATGTGGAATGTAAAATGCCACAGATGGACCAAGAGTTTGGAGATGCTTCTGTTATGGTTTGGCTTTTACCATTCAAAGTCCTATGCTGGAATATTAAAGAAACTGGGTTTATGCTCTGGACATCAAAAGGAACTTGGGAATCCATAAATGGGTAGGAACAGATAATTTTGCTGCTGTGAACTATTTTCTACATAGCTTTCATGATGTAGTTTTGTCTGGTGTTAAGGAGTTCAGTACTTTGTGTGCAGCAGTGTGGTTTGAAGCCTGATAGGTCTGTATTTCTGGAGGGATACAAAGGGGTTTGTTAGGCAAAGCCTTTCCTACAGAATGGCACAAGGGATTGTTTCCTCAAGGGATCAGGAGACCACTTTTTTGGTTTTATGTACATTAAATGAAGTGCTCCTGGATCTTGGGAGGATTTTGCTGCTTCTGGTGGCTGTGCTCCTGGGAGCTGGGGTCTGGGTGGTGTTGTTCTGGACACTTAGGCCAGTGACAGGTGTGATCATCATCTTTTCTAAATCTTTAGTGTTTGGTATGAAGAGCGGAATTGGCTGAAGAATTTGAAAGAGTTGATCAGACTCTTCCTGTCTGATTGAAGAACAATAAAGAGGAATGAGCTTGTAAAAATGATAATGTCCAAAAGGGTTTTTCTGGGTGGAGCTGATGATGTCTCAAAGGGGCTTTTGTGTTCTGTTGTGTTTTGTGCCAAATGCCCCAACACCAAGACAATAAGGCTGATGTTTTAATGGCTTTGCGGGCTGGCAGTCCCGGCTGGGTGTGCTGAGCGTTTGCTAAACAAGGGCAGCGCTGTTTGTGCTGAGTGATGCGTTTCTGTCCCGCAGCGCGAGTGCATCTCTGTCCACGTGGGGCAGGCGGGCGTGCAGATCGGCAATGCCTGCTGGGAGCTGTACTGCCTGGAGCACGGCATCCAGCCCGACGGCAACATGCCCAGCGACAAGACCATCGGCGGCGGGGACGACTCCTTCAACACCTTCTTCAGCGAGACCGGCGCAGGGAAGCACGTGCCGCGGGCTGTGTTTGTGGACCTTGAACCTGCGGTCATAGGTAATAGTGACCCGTGCAAGGCACTGTAGAACACTGGCACGGGTTTTGGCTAAGGGATCCATTCCTCTAGTCCTGAAAAATGCTTTGGGGCTTTACGTTTTGACTGCGTAAAGCTTGCCTCCACCTTCCTAGTGATGAAAAATACTTGGCTATGTTCACTGAGACTGGCAAATGTGCACTATGGAGCTTTCAAGAATTTCAGTATTACCTTCTGTCAGGCTGTGGAGTTAAATGGGTCTCATGAACATGCTTCTGCTATGCAAGGAGCAGTTATAACCCCTTGGAACAGTATGACATAATGTGTGTTGCAGTCAATAGAACCTCTCTAAGAGACACAGTATGTATCATTAGGAAGATTCATTATTGTACACAGGAATGATTCCTGTGGTTTCCCAAAGCAGTCTGTGAAAGCTGAACCAATGCTTGCAGAAATGAGTCCCCATAGCTGGCCTAAATTCAGGGACTTCTGAACATGCACTTCAGTTTCCTGTTGCCTTATCTTTGAGAAACAATCCACTCCTGAAAGTGAGTTCTGTTCCAAGCTCTGGCAACACTGGCTCTTGATATTCAGATCCCATGCATCAGCCACTGACCAGTCCACCATCCTGGGGCACTAGATGCACTGTTAGCTGAACATGAGCTCCTGGTTTCACAAGACCCTCATCCCTTGTGTCAGGAATCCCAGTTTTCCTCTCACCAGTGTGTGCCAGAAGTAATTCTTCTGGAGCTGTTTTTTTGGCTGTCTTGCCTCAAGTAGTGATTTGGGGCTCTTATAGCAGAGGTCTGTGTTGCCTGTGCTCGTGCAGTTGCTGTGTTATATCTTTCTGCAGTACAGAGTTGGGAAAATGTGTAAATGTGCTCAGGCTACTCCTGTGTACCCAAACCATGGCTCTCCTGTAACTTCTGTTCAGTGTAACACACCAGACCCCTTTTTGTGGCTAACACAGCAGAATGAACTTCTCAAGGAAGCAAAAGGCTGTGGGGCTGTTCAAGGGTGGGAGTGCTGGGCTATGCCTTTGAAATGAGCCCAGGCACCTTTGGCCATACACTAATAATCCCAGGAGCTGTTGCAGGCCTGGCTTTGTGCTTTTTTGAGTCCTGTGGCTGTTGCCTCCTCTGCTGCTGGCCAGGTGGTGGCTCTGAGCAACCAGGAACAGCTGAGAAGTGAGGTGAAGGAGAACAGGTAGCAAAACAGGGCAGAGGAGATGGTGAGTCTTGGAACAAATGATGAAAAGTAGTGAGTGTTCTAATTCTTGTTAGTGATGCAGGTGTGGTATGGGGAGATGGGCAGGAATGGTAATACTCAAAGTTAGGGCTTTTTGTTAAAAGTTACAAGTCATGCCTTTCTGGGAGATAGCTGCCCTTCGTTACTCCTGCCTGGCTGGTGTGAAAATTACTGCTTCAGTTTCCTGGGCAGAGCTAACATGAGTCTCCCCATTCATGCAGCAAGTCCTTCTGCACTGAATTTATGCAAAACCCATCTTTGTGCATGCAGCAGCTCTGCAGCTGCCACTTGTGTGCACCAGGGACTTCTGTCCTTCCAGATCAGTGCTGGTCTTGCAGAAAGCTGCAGGATGATGGATATGCACCACCTCTGTGAATGTGGTGGTAAAATACCATCAAACTTTCCACCACAAAATAGGGCAGCGACATCTGGGAATTCAACACTAAGTTTCTTTAACAGTCTACTCCAGCTAGACTTGAAAGGGCAGTGTGTCTGTGGCTATCTTGGTTTAGCTGTCCCCTCAACTCAGTCCTTTGTTCTAGGCACACTTTCATAGTCCAGTGACTGATCCTCTGAGCTCTCCAAGTTTTGTTACTTCCTGAGGACTGTCCTGGCTCATGCTACCCTTGTCTGCATAGAATAAAGAACCATTTTGTTTTGGTTCTATGCTTTTCCCTTACTACCCATATTTGTCCCTTGTGTGTGGAGTGATATTGCCAGAAGTCTTAGACACGTGGGTGTTTGAGATGGTAAACTTTTCAATTTGTTTTTCTTTTGATGCAGTCTTAGAAATACTCTAGAATATTGGATTGCAGACTGCAGTGGGAGTTGCTTGGCCTAAACGGGTTTTTTTACATTGTATACATTATATTTTTACATTGTAACCTTTACTTATTATTGTCTTGCTTGTTCTGTTTCAGATTAATGAATACATCTAAATAGGCAGCCTCAGCTGTAGTTAATAAAGCTCTCTGCTGTCCACCCAAATTAAATTAAAGAATGCAGTACTGCAATAGCACACAACTCAAGAGTGGCTTGAGCTAAACCAGAGATAAAACTTGAGTGTCTCTGTACCTTTCTGGTAGGATGGAGCTTTAGCCTGCTGGGTGTGAGTGCATATTTCTGAACTAGGGGCTAAATCAGTTTCCAAATGTGTAACTGCTGGGGGATGCTGTGTGTGCATCTGCACAGTTGCTTTAACACAGCTCTCTGTGCTGCAGCTTACAGATCAGGGTTTGGGTAATTGCAGAACTCTCCAAGAGCATCTCCTGTTCCTTTTGAACCCTTCTCTACCTTTGGCAAAAAGTACAGTGAGGAGAAAGGGACATGCAAGCAGTGTTGGCTCTGCCTGCCCACAGAAGCAATAAGGCAGCATCCCAGAGGGATTGGGAAGTGAAGGGGGAAAGCAGGATTTCAGCTGCTGAGCTGAATGGGCCTTAAACTGTCTTAAACTGGAAGAATGGTTCTGCTGCTATAGTCCAGTTTTAAATTGCTTTGACAGGTCAAAATTCTAAACTTTGGTGTAAAATAGAACTGTTTCCTAAGCACTAACTTAATTTTTTCTTAGTTATTCAGCATTTAGGCTGTAGGAAGTATTGTCACCTACTGATAGGTAGTTGCTTTTTATCTCTAAGGCTTTAAGTACATTATTCTGGACAGCCTCAGAAGTTTGAAAAAGCTGGTCTAGGTAGAAAATTAATTTAAATATTTGTATATATTATATAATAATATCTATCTTGTCTCTCCCCAGATGAGGTCAGGAATGGGACATACCGACAGCTCTTTCATCCTGAGCAACTGATATCTGGTAAAGAAGATGCTGCAAATAACTATGCTCGAGGTCACTACACAGTTGGGAAAGAGATAATCGATCTAGTTCTAGAGCGTATCAGGAAGCTGGTAAGACTTCCCTTCACTGAAGGCTCTGTTTTACAGGATTTGGAAATTAGGTTATCAAATGCATAGCCCTGTAAACTGTGCTTTAATTTCTTGGAGTTGGGAGAATCTATAGACTTAGTCTGCACCTGGTTTTATTCTTAGCCATCTGAGAATGGCTAGATTATTGCTGTCAAACATGGCTTTCAAGTGGCCTAAAATGCTGATGAGGCACCTAAACTTCATACATAGTTTCATGTTCAGAAAGCCAGAACCGAGAATTATGATTTGCATAGTTCCTGCTGGAGAACGATTGGTCTCTGGCTGTGGCTCTTTCCAGGAAGTTTAAATAGGAGTACTTGCTTCTGTGGTTTAGACTACTGTTTGTATTTCCTGCTATTATAATTTCTGGATTAATTTTATGGTAATAACAGCATAAAGGGAATAAATCTCAGCAAGCTGGGATGTTTCAGCCTCCCTAGTACTTCGATCATGTGGCAGACTTAGGAAGGTGGCAGCTTAGGAGGTTCAGGTTCCCTATTTAGGGCTGCTAAGTATGTCCATTGCACAATCCATGTCACAAAGGTAGGAATTCTCATTGCACTAAACCCAGGGTATACCTCTGGTGCTTTGATATGGTCACAACTGGAATTATTCTCAACATTTGATTGCCATAATCTCTAATTAAAGCAAAGATAAGTTTGCAGCAGGCTGTACTTTGACCTGAAAAACAGTCATATTTCTTTGTACAAGCTGTTGGAAGTCCTTGTTAATCCTGGGAACTGAGCTGAGCATCACGTGGCACCTCTTTGTGAGGACAGGGCTGTCTAGTTTTGTCTTCTGAGAAGCGTGAACAGGACTGGCACTGTAATAGCCTGTGACAGCTCACTTCCCTGAGCGGAGATAGACACTTGGCACTGGTACAGGATTAGAACAGTAGCTCTGGGATGGGGGATTGCTCCATTTTTGTGCAGATAGAGAACGCCAAGTAAGTGTAAGGGATAGATAGTGTGTAGGTCCTGGAACATTCTGCTTTTCTTGCTCATTGTTGATGGCCTTAGCTGAGAATTGGGGGTGTAGAGAGTTTTAAGCTAGCCATTTGAAGTGGTCACCATCCAATATGTAGGGGGTTTTAAAGCAGCCAAGAATACTGTTTTTCATGGGGCACCTCCTTGACTCTTAGTGCACTAATTCCATATTTCCGAAGCTTAAACAGTTGGTATGTGTCAGAATTCAGAGCTGTCTTTCTTGAGTTTGATTGGGGATTCCTAATGTATGCAATGTCTTGAACACCTGCATTTTCTCTTTCAGTCAGATCAGTGCACTGGCTTGCAGGGCTTCCTGATTTTCCACAGCTTTGGGGGAGGCACTGGATCTGGTTTCACCTCTCTGCTGATGGAGCGCCTCTCAGTTGACTATGGGAAAAAATCCAAGCTGGAATTTGCCATCTATCCTGCCCCTCAGGTCTCGACAGCTGTTGTGGAGCCCTACAACTCCATTCTCACCACCCACACCACGCTGGAGCACTCTGACTGTGCCTTCATGGTTGACAATGAGGCCATTTATGACATTTGCCGTAGGAACCTGGACATTGAACGCCCGACCTACACCAACCTCAATCGCCTCATTGGTCAGATAGTATCTTCCATTACTGCTTCCCTCAGGTTTGATGGTGCCTTAAACGTGGATCTTACTGAATTCCAGACTAACCTGGTGCCTTACCCTCGTATCCACTTCCCGTTGGTGACATACTCCCCGATTATTTCGGCAGAGAAGGCCTACCACGAGCAGCTCTCTGTGTCCGAGATCACCAACGCCTGCTTCGAGCCCTCCAACCAGATGGTGAAGTGTGACCCTCGGCACGGCAAGTACATGGCGTGCTGCATGCTGTACCGCGGGGACGTGGTGCCCAAGGACGTCAACGCCGCCATCGCCGCCATCAAGACCAAGCGCACCATCCAGTTTGTGGACTGGTGTCCTACTGGATTTAAGGCAAGTCTCAGTTCTAACTTGATTTCTTAGACTTCTCATTCACTCTCCTGGGCTTCTGGAGTGTATTGAGCTGTTCTGTACCTGGTTTGTGTTCTGAGATGTGGAGATTTAGGTTCTCATGCAGAGCTGTTTTGTGAGTGACGCATTTAATCTGCTCACGTTGTCTGACTTTATTGTCATTGTCAAACAACACAAAGAAACTCATGATCTCTTCCACATCTCCTGTAGGTTGGCATCAATTACCAGCCCCCCACAGTGGTTCCTGGGGGCGACCTGGCCAAAGTCCAGCGGGCAGTCTGCATGCTGAGCAATACCACAGCCATTGCCGAGGCCTGGGCTCGCCTAGACCACAAGTTTGACCTGATGTATGCCAAACGTGCCTTTGTTCACTGGTATGTTGGAGAAGGGATGGAGGAGGGGGAGTTCTCGGAGGCTCGGGAAGATTTGGCTGCACTTGAGAAAGATTATGAAGAAGTGGGCACAGACTCGATGGATGGAGAAGATGAAGGTGAAGAATATTAAATCCAACAGTGAATTGCAAGTCTTTGCCATTTTACTGCCTCTTTAGTAGCTATGTAAATCATGTCAACTGATTGGAATAAACTTCTTTAATCAAGAACTTCAGTAGTGTCCAAACACTATGTACACTCATTAACTATATGCAGTCAGCAGTCCAAGAGATGGAATTCCTTTCTGAAGAAGGTAGCTGAATAAAATAACCATGTTCAGTCAGCTCTTGTCCTTGAGGCATTGCTATTGCCCAGAACATGAAACTAGATTGTGCTGGAGCTTTGTCTAGAAGGTGTTAGCTATATTTTTTCCAAGACTCTAAAGCTGGTGTCACAAGAGGCAAAAGGAACTAGCTCTGTTACCTGTAAAAGATGCAAGGCCTTCAAAAGTGAAGGCTGTTTGGGTTAGTTTTCTCATATTCTTAGGCTTAGTGAGGGCCAGTAAATTAGAGATGCAGTAACCTGGATGGGGAGGCCATGCCCAGGAAGGGTGTGCCATAGCATGATGAACCTGCCACTGTAGCAAGAACCTCAGCAGTGGTTGCCCTTGCGTTGCTGTGCCCTCCCACAGAAGGAACTGGAGTCCCTGTCTGCAGCTCTCTAGAGTCAGACTTTGCCTAACGCTGTCTGGAGAAAAATCTCCCTGAGTTAACTGGCCACAGTTGAACACCTTAGTTTTCCCTAAAACTAAGTCTTTTCCAGAAGTAGTTATTCCATTGGTTCTGGTATGAACACTGCCATCCTTCTGTGTAAGCCAATGGAACAGGAGAGGATTTGGCTAGTCATGTTTGTCTTCAGATGTGAATAGCCTCTGTCTGAAACCTTCTGCATGGACTGAGTGGGGGCCTGGGCACACAGTGAACCACAAACAAGTAACTTCAGTGTTGTAGAGCTGGATGACTGAGGAATCTCCCCCACAGCAATGCCAAAGGTGGAATAGTTAAGATGATGATTGAATACTGAATATGATTACAGGATACCAAAGTCTGACTCCAAGATGAGATTTGGGCTGGAGAATTCTCCCCGTTCGATTTCAAACTCATTCATATTCCTTCTGATTTAATAGCAGGGTGTGATTCAGGCCAAGCCTTGAAACCTGTTAGTTGCAGATGTGCACCCCTGCTTGGCAGGAGTCTCAGCTGAAGTATGTGAGGTTCCTGAACTCCCTTCAGCATGGAAGCTTCAGTGCCCAGGTAATGCTGCAGTATCTGACATCCCCTCACAAAGTGGAGCCCTTTTCCTGGTCCCAGTTGGCTGGGCTTGTTCCAGGTGGGGTATCACCTGTAATTTGGAGTAACAGGCTGCTGCTGTTGTGGAAGGTCCCAGAACAACCTGGTCTGTGAGAGCTGACGAGGAATTGCTTTGGCTCCTATTGTCCTGGATCACTCTGTGTTTTTTCAGCCATTGTGTTGAGTCAATCTGATTTGAAATTCTTGGAGCTGGAAGTTACCAATCTTACAAAGATGGGGAGAACAGTCTTAGTGCTTTATCACCTCGATGATTGTCTCAGACAGTCAGCTTTGCTGTTGTGCAGGATGTGTGACAATCACACCTCCTGCCATTCAGTACAGCTAAGTGTGGCCAGTGTTTCAGTGAGGTTCTCATTTGTTTTTCCGTGTGTTTTTATGTTCCAGGGTAGACATAACTGTCAAGAATTTGAAGTCCTGTTGATTAACATATTTTCCTGCTTACTGGTTGATTAAGCAAATGTGTTTGATAGGGCCCAGGGACAGATGCATTCATTCCAGTCAGAACGACTCCATGTTGGCAAGCAATCATGTTTTAATGGGATGGCAGTCCCCAGAGAGGAATGTGCAAAGGGCTGTTTGATGCCATGCAGGTGTCAGCTTTTCACCCTGAAGGTCTTGTATTGCTAGCAGATTATGGAGAGTGCTCTGTGCCACAAATGCAGCACCATGACTTCCTTTGGAAGTTAATTGTGTTGGGGTTGTAGGTTTCTGAACTGGCCATCAGTGGGATCTTTTAGCAGAGGATTTGGCTCTTTCAGGAGGAATTTGGTTTCATCAAAGCGTGGTCTACTCTGTCTCCTGCAAATACTGTCTGGTTTTTACTGCATTGGTGGATTACCCATATTTAAGCCACTTCCTCTGTGGTGGGAATTGGCTCACGGTGTGTCTGTTTTATCCAAGCATGTACAGTGATGAGGCTGTGCTGGGCACAGCACTCAGCAGCCATGTAAGAGCCTTGTGCATATGGAATGCTGAGCTCTGAAAATCTGGGAATCTCATTCTGTGTAGGCATTAGATGAGAAGCATTATGCTTTTAATTTTTAAAAGTAACATGTAATGCTACTTAAAGAAGATGTAATCTGCAACATGACTGGTGGAAGGTTTTGCAAGATGTACTCTGTCACCTGGTAGCCATGGGACTGATGCTGAAAACATATTACACATTTTCAGCCTACATCATACTTGAAACTTTATTATATTAGTGTTAAGAAACCCTGTCACTTTAGCTAGTGGGCAGCTGCTCTCAGTGTAGGCATGTGTATGCTGAGCTAAGATAAGATAGGGTTTTTCTCAGATACGAAGCCAAGATAATTACAGCAGGAAAATCCTGCTAAAACTGCTCTTGCTTCAGTGAGCTGCAATGTTCTAATTACTGACTCTGGTTGAATTAACAAATGTGTGGTTCATCCCTTTTCTGAAATGTAGTGATCTTGCACTGAATTAAAATTTGAGTGTAAGAGTGTGAACCTCTTGAAACTTGTAGAGGTTGATGTTAGCTGTCACTTTAAGGAAATTGCTTGCTTTGCACTCTGAAAACCTTTCTCTAATTCTATACTTTAAGTGTTGTTTTCTTTGATAAGAAATGTCCATACTTGTGCTTTGCACAGTCATGTGCCTGTTTGTACTGGCAGAAGTGCAGGCATTATCTAGTGGTAACTAAATTTATCTTTACCTGTGTGGTGACACAGCTTTCTCCAGCATTGAGATTGGCAATTAATAGCTCTCACCTGACAGAATAACTTGTGTGAGTCATGAGGTGGAGGAGGAGGAGGAAATGAGTTGGAGCCCTGGCGGTCACTGTGAACTTTGTTGTAAATTCTGGTGTTATCTGTGAGATCTGTTCTAGGATGGTTCTGGTGCTGTTCCAGGAAAATGCATTGCAGCAGAATCTGATTTCCACCCACTCTGCCCTCTGAAAAAGCAATCTGAATCCCCTTTAATGTGCTAATATCTATATTATATATATAATTATGTACATTTCTAATTTCTATAGTAAGCATGCCACAGTGTAATTGTATGATAAAAATCTCGTTTGGGGCAGCAGAGGTAACATAAGCCCACAGTTAGTTGCCTCTACCTCCTTCCTACAGATGAACTCATCTCAAGTTATATCAGAAAGAACTTCTGTGCTGCTTCAGATACTTAAAGTTCTGTCAGATAGGTAAAGTTCACCCATTCCATTACTTGATGTCCATTTACATGAGCAAGTTCACACAATTTTTGGTTGTTTTGTCCCAGGCCTTCAGCCTTGCTAGGCCTGCTGGTGTTCCTATTGGCATCCTGCTCCCACTCTGGCAAATTCCCCAAGACAAGCCAGGCATCCTTCTGTACTGACTCTCTGCTTTGCAGTCTGATCCCTGTGAACTTTGTAACAGCAGAGAGCTTGAGAGCTGCAGCACCATGCTGCTGATGTGCTGCTATGTCCCCCTTGCCTCTGGGCTTCAGAGCCTCTGTTCTGCCAGATAACCCTGTCTGCCTTTGCACCAGGCCATGGTTTCCTGTGTGTAGGAGATGCTGCACAGAAACAAAGCTGCAGTGGTCACTATTTATAGTGCAGAGCCATTTCAGTGCAATGGAGTGGGTTTTTCACTGGCCTTGCTGAAGTTTTGTAGCAACTACAGATTCCAATTGTTTTGCAGGTTTTGTCAATCACAGAATGGTTTGGGTTGAAAGGGACCTTAAAACTCATCCCATTCCACCCCCTGCCTTGGACACTGCCAGGGATGGAGCAGCCACAGCTTCTCTGAGCAACCTGTGCCAGGGCCTTGCTACCCTCACAGTAGTACCTCTGAAGTCACATTTCTTTTATAACTCTTAAAAGTTTAGGAAGAAAAATCAGTTTGGTACTAAATGTGGAGATGCCATATTCTGCATAGGAGCTGTGAGCAACTATGCCTGGGAAAACACAGAGTCTTCTGTGTCTGTCATTTTTTGGAAAAAGATACTGAATTAGGTGACTCCTGATCTTGCCTGTTCTGTCATGTTTATAAAGAATTACTTAAAATAAAAAAGCATTTTCTTTTGAACTCCAAAAACAAGGGCTGGGCTTATATGTAAATTCAGCAGTAAAGAGCTGAAGAAAAATTTTCCATCATACTGCAGGACTCCCTGGAAGGAGTTTCTGTGTGTGCTGGGGAGGTGATAATGATTAATCCCTTTGCTCTATCTGGGTTTGAACTAGAAGAAGGACTAACAGCATAACTTCCAGGCTGTGCAGAGACTTTGATCTACAGATTTTTCCTAAAAGTCCAGCGAGTAGATTAAAGATGTGAAGTCTCAACTGGATGGGGAGAGGAATGAGAGCATGATGAAGTGGGAAAAATTACATTGCTCTGAAGGTTTTATAGGTGTTGGCTGACAAGATGCTGAGAAATACCAGGATACTAAATTAACCAAAAAAAAAAAAAAAGGGCAAAAGTCACATGAGGAGTGGTGCTGTCTGTGGAGCTTTTCAGTGAATTGAGTTGGTTAAACCCTGGTCTCCATCTTTTTGCTGCTGTGTCCCTGTTCCTTGGCTTTCTGCAGACCCTCCTTTGTGTGGCCAGCTTCATGTGATCTAAAACATGTTAAGTTGTTTAAAGATATTTTTAGACCTTGAGATACTACCCTGTTTTCTCAACCTTCTGGCCATTATTCAGGAGTATGTTTCCCACTTTTTCTGCAGCATGATTTTGGAGTACTTGGGCACAAAAAGTTAAATTCTTCTTTTCAAATGTTTACTAGAAAACAATAGTCATAAATACTAAGTGTGAGGATCCAGAAAGCATTCCAGAAACATTTAGGAATTACTTTTTTATAATGCTGAACAGTTAATTACAGATTTGGAGAGACTTGGGAAATCTTAAGTGAATTACTCTTTATGAGAAAGAAGGGAGGTGGATCTGAGTCCCTTTAAAATGAAGTATTGCAGCCCACTGGATGTGCTCATCTTGGCTTTAAGAACTGTTACAGGCTTCTGTGTGACACGAGGAAGTGTATGAGTGGTCTCTCAATTTTGGCCCAATATGTGCAGCTGTGATTTTGATATGTCAGCTGCAAAGGTGAGGGAGGAGCAAGGGTTTAAGCCTTTCTTTGGGGGTTTCAAAAAGTGGGAAGCAAATCCTGATCACAGACAGGATTATTGAAATTCACCTTATAAGATTAGGACTGGAGATCAGATGTTAAGAGAGAAGTTGAAAAAAATGTTCCAGATGACTTTGCAGGTTTGTGTCCATGTGGATCCAATCAGGACTCCAGAAAGGCTGCCCCAAATATGTTGCATTTGGGATTTCTCCACCTTCAGCTCTGCTCCCCTCGGGAGGTGATGGTGACATTGAACTGCCATCATGCTGTGTTGGGGCCTGTTCCTCATGAGCTGCAGCTCTTTTATCTCTAAATAGTTCAGGATTGAAATGGTGAGATGCTGTTGCTAGACTCTATCTGCAGACTTACCTCTGCTCCTCACTCACCTGTTCAGCTCCAGATCAGGGAGGGAGGTACTTGGGCAGCCTGGAACTCTCCCAAACTGCCTTTTGTTTGGTGGGTCAGATTGACTTTGCCAGGCACTAGATCTGTTAGACTTACCTGTAGCCTGAGCTGGGTGTGCTGGGATCCTTCTGCACTATCAAGGGGATTAGGAGAAAGAAGGTAAAGGGGAAAAGTGGGCTTTCTCTGTCCATTCTAAAGTTAGAAAACTGACTTAATTCTAAGTGCCCGTTGTTGTCAAGTCCAGAACTTGTGTTTGACTTCAGAAGGCTTAAATTGGGACACATTCTTCTGTCTAAAATGGCTCAAACTTAATGAGACTTGGCTCAGAAGCAGCTGGGGGAACTCAGCCTGGAGAAAAAGAGGCTCAGGCAGGACCTTGTGGCTCTGCACAACTCCCTGACAGGAGGGGGCAGCTGGGAGGGGTTGGGCTCTGTTCCCAGGAGACAGGGACAGGACAAGGGGAAATAACCTCGAGTTGTACTGGTGAGATTTAAATTAAATAATAGGAAAAGGTTCTTCCCAAAAGGGTGGTCAGGCCCTGGCACAGCTGCCCAGGGCTGTGGTGGAGTCACCATCCCTGGAAGTGTTCAAAAAACATGTGGATGGTGCACTTGGGAACAAGGTTTAGTGGTGACCATGGCAGTGCTGGGGGAATGGTTGGATTCTGATTTTCCAGTCTCAATGTTTCTGTCATTCTTATCCTGCAGTTTTCATCTGTCTTTTGCTGTCAGTGTTCCAGTTCCTGTTTCAGAGGTGGCTGCTGTGAGGGACTTGTTGCAGTGCTTCAAATTAGGGAGGAATTCCAAATAATATTCTTCTAGAAGGCTGCAAAGACCTCCAGCATCTTTGCGTTACTTTTCCTTTTGTTAGAGCTCTAGGGCTGCAACAGTGGATTGCATTTCATGCTCTTACCTCACCACCACTTGCAAGAGCTGCACTTCAGTTGCTCTGCTGAGAGTGGGGATCTTTGTGGCTTTTCAGTTATTTCCAAACCCTCTTGTGGAACCTGCCTTGCGTGGCTGCTGCTGGGTGTGCAATGTTCTCTAGAGATTATGATGTCCCACGTTGAGGCTGGTGCTGTCTTCCAGCAGTTCTGGAATTGATTCTATGCAATTCTGCACAAGTTGCCACAGCAGTGCCCTATGCTGAGTTACTTTTTTATATCTGGATATATTTTTTATATATATATATATGTATATTTTATATCTTACCTGCTGGCTATAACTGTCCCTGGTGTTTCACCCATGCAATCAATTTTCACTCTTATATTATATTGCCCTTGGCACTGAGCTTTGTGTTAAAAAAAACCCCAACCTTTCCTGCAAGAAGGGCCCAGTTTTCTTTTGCTCCCCTGAACTCAGTGTAGGACCAGCTGGGTGCTGGAGCAAGGAACTGTGGGGGGTAGCAGGGCTCAGCTACAGCTGCTGTGGAACCACAGGCTCCACTGTTCCCTGCTGACTGAGACAGAGTGGTTTCTGCCTTTTTTCTTCACAACTTCTGTGGTGTGTTTATGTGGAAGGCAGAGCCCCTGCATGCATGGGAGTGTCCCAGTCACGTCTCAGTACGTTATAGAACAGTTTCTGCCATTGTCCACAAATGCTTTTGAATCTGGTGTTAATGCCTTGCAGTGAACATATGGCACCCAGAGATGGGGGTTCCTATTCCCTAACTTCCCTCATCATTCCAGCAAAAGTTCCTGGCACTTCTATGCAGAGCACTCCTGTTTCTTGTTTTACTTGTTGCTGTGTTTAATGTTTATCTTCCTCTCTGTGTTTTCAAATTCTGTGCCCGTTTCTTTCCTTGTTCACTGCTGTTGCAGATCCTAACAGAGTGCTTTGGTTCCAGCTTTGTCTATTAGAGCATATGTGCACTGGCTTCGTTACTGTCACTGCCTGCAAGTACTTAATGTCTGGTAAGTGTCTGCATGTGTTGGATCTGCCTGCTGAGGCTGAGGGGGGCGGTTTGACCCCATATTGGTTTAGACTGTGTTTACTTTGGAGTGGATATATTAAGTGCTCATATGTGATTAGTGCAGGCACTTCTCTGAAGCACCTGTGTGCTGATACACCCTGGTTTTCACCAATTGTAGGTGCTGGCAGATCAAGAGCAATCCTTCCTGTTGTACTTGTGGTCGCTAAAGGCTTTTCTTGTTTAATCTTGTACTTCCTTGTGAAAGATGCTCTAATGTCTGTTGAAGACTTTGGATTTTTTGCATCTTCCTCAGATGTGTGTGGTTCCAGATATGAAGACAGTAAGCCAAGTTTCCTCTGTGAAACTCTCTCAGAACTCTGCATTTGGAGGCTTGATATTTTGACTGTAGAGCTCTTAAATTCTTTCCATTGCTGGGTTGTGTAATGCCACCCTTTCTCCTTTGAATGCCTGCTGGCTCCCCAGCAGGGTTTAACCTGTGTGCCATCTGCCAGAATCAGTACCATTCTGCCTTGGTATGATTTGTGTGGGTTCTTTCCATCTATGCTTTGCTGACATTGTCACCTTTGTCATCAGCATTGACTGAAGTGTCTTCTCTGCCTTAATTCATGTAGCTCTTGCACATTCTCCATTGTACTCAAGTGATCTGCAACTATTTCTGCACCTTTAAATCCCTTTTAGGAGCAGTTTTTCCATGGCTCTTCATCAGTGAATGAGCACTTTAAAACCCAGGTTTTAACTTGGGTTTTAACAGATAACTCCTTGTCTGTTCTGCCTTGGACTGTAAATTTTTAGTGCATTTTAGNGGTTTTAACTTGGGTTTTAACAGACAACTCCTTGGATTGTAAATTTTTAGTGCATTTTAAGTGATCCACAGGTGCTTAGATGGCTTTGTGTGTACTTGCTGTTTGAAACCTGCCTAGTAGCTCGGTGGGAGAGTTTGAGAGTGTAAATCCCCCTGGCATGGGGGTGCTGGTACCTGGGCACAAGGATCCCTGAATCCTGTGCCATTTCCCAAGCTAATGAAGTCTCCTCACTGCCTTGGTAACATCACTCCTGGTGTGCCTGAAAGCGAGTCCTGGAGCAGCATGTCTGGGTAACTGAGGGGGATTTCAGCTGTAGCAGGGGCAGGAAGCCAGACTAGGAACAAGGTTTGCTAATTAAACATTTTCTGCAGAAGCAGCTTCTCTCCTTGCCTAGGCCCGGGAGTGTCACGGCATCATGGGAGGGGCAGGGGTTTCTTTGAGATGGCACAATGCAGTGGCACACAGTGACAGAGGGCTGTGCAGGGCTGGCACAGGACACAGTCTGCTTCGTTCGGGGAGGTTTCATGCTTCTGCTGCTTGCCATGTGCAGAAACCACAGCTGAGTCGAGATCCTCCTGGGGGACCGGTCTTGATGGTACTTTGTTTCACTGCAGCCAAGGGGGTTGGGGCTGAGAGAAGCTGCATTTTCACGTCTCAATGTTTTTTCTAAGAAAAAAGATACAGGCTTTGTGGTTATATGCATTGTGGCAAATTGTGTTTCCCAAGTTGCTCTGTTGTTGCCAGGGCTTCACTTTCTCAAGCATTGAGGCCTGAGGCTGAGCAAGTCACCCCAGGCTCCCTGTACAGTCAGTGCAGAGCAGCAAGGGGGGGTTGGGTGAGGTTACTCTGACCTATTTTAGGCACCTGCCTTAAGATAATGAACTTCAAAGCCTCACCCTCACTGACTGTCAGTACTACACTGGTGACAGGTCCCTTGTCAGCCTCCACACCATGAGAGTCCCACCCGCTGCATGTCCTGCCTGCAGCAGGTTGTGTCCCACGCTGCTGTCACTTGCATGCTGGAGCACAGGAAGGTACAACCCAAATTTCTTGAGTGTGAGTCAGTGACTGCCTGAGAGCAAGGTGAGGCGTGTGAAACAGCACCTCAGCTCTGCCTTTCCAGCACTTCCAGCAGCTGTGGTTTGCTTATCCTTGTTCTTAGGGTAGTCTGGGCAAGGATTTGGAGTAAGGCTTTACTCAGCTTTAATAGCAGCTAATGATAGGGTAAGGGACTTACAGAATTTTATTAATAAAAGTAATGCTGAAGGCAGTTGCACAACTGCGGAGGAGCTTCCATATTGGCTCCAGATGCTCACCAGCTGTTCTTACCTGGCTGTTGACAGTCCCCACTGGAGCTGTGTGCAGCTGGGGTACTTCTGTCCTTGGCCATTCAGTTCCAGCCCACAGCCGAGGCTCAGGTTTCCTGCCTGCCCCCTCCGCAGGCCCCTCAGCAGGGTTTCCTGTACTGACATCTCCAGCCTGAGGAGTTAAGAGCTGCTGGGGCTCTTTGGCTGCCCCGGAGTGCAGGAGGGATCACAGGGAGCAGTAGAGGGGCAGCTTCTGGAGGAAAGGCAGAGATGTACCAGGGCATCTCTAAATTGAAACCGATGGTTCTGTTCTAGCAAAAGTTGCCAGCAAAGTAACTGATTCCCATCCAAATGCTGCTGCTGAGCCTCACCCAGGGCACAGTGTGAGACAGGCAGTCTGAGCTGGCATCAGAGCAAGGTCCGGTGCAGTGTCTGAGCTATGCTGTAAATGTCCAGAGCCTGGTGTGTTCAGAATACTCCATAATTTTGACCTGGATCCCAAGATCTCAGTGCCTTGTCACTATGAGGCCTGTTTCTCAAGGACTGACATACATCACCATCTCTGGGAGCAGCTAGAAACTGTAAACCCCTTCTCCAGCCTTGGTGATGACACTTGGACTGCGTTGCAGGTTTGTACAGGCTGCTGGTTTGCCCAGGAAAACTGGTTTGGTTTGATCTGAGATTCTGCTTACTAAATCTGTTTGTTCCCAGGAACCTATTTTCTTAAAGAGCAGGGAAGCTCAGCACATCTCTCCCAGCCCTGTGCTCCTCTAAACATGTAGAGCTTTAATTAGGCCAAACTCTGATGATGAAATGAGGGCTTTGGCTTCAGTGGAGTTTCAGCTCCATGTGTGGTGCTGATTGTCCCTGGACATGGTAGTGCACCTCCTGGGCAGCATCTCCTCCAGCTCAGTTCTGGGTTATTCTGGAGTGGAGCTTGTGGGATGTTACCATATTTCCCTGAGTATTGTTCATTGTGGAGCATCTGGGAGCTGTTTGCTTGGCTTTTCTGGTGTCCCAAGAGCAGATATTTTCTGTCTTCTCAGAAACCCAGGGTATGGTGTTTCCTAAAGCAGCTCTTCCCAGTGTTCCTGTTGTGCCAGGCCAGTGGCAGCAGCACTCGGTGGGTGCTGGAGCAAGAGGTTGCAGTAGAAGCTCTTGCTGCAACACAGAATTAAACCAAACAGACCCAGACTGGGGTGGAAAGGTGTTGGGTCAAGGGACTGGTAGCCAGCCTTTGTCTGAAGAGGAGAGCTGGTCTAGGATGGCAAGGGCAGGTACATAGAAGGTGGAAGGATTAACCTGCTCCTTACTCTGCTCTCATGAGACACCACCTGCAGAGTTGCATCAGCTCTGGGGTCCCCAGCACAGGAGCAATGTGATGCTGCTGTAGTGAGTCCAGAGGAGGCCATGAAGATGATCAGAGGGATGGAGCACCTCTCCTATGAGAAAAGGCTGAGAAAATTGGGATTGTTCAGCATGGGGAAGAGAAACTTTGGTGTTACCTAATTGTAGCCTTCCAGTACCCAAAGGGAGCCTACAGGAAAGATGGAGAGAGTATTTACAAAGGAATGGCTTCACACTGCCAGAGGGCTGGGTTAGATGGGATATTGGGAAGGAATTCCTTCCTGTGAGGATGGTGAGGCTCTGGCCCAGAGCAGCTGCAGCTGCCCCATCCCTGAAAGTGTCCAAGACCAGGCTGGGCAGGGCTTGGAGCAACCTGGGATAGTGGAAGGTGTCCCTGCCCATGGCAGGGGGGGGAGCAAGGTGAGCTTTGAAGTCCCTCCCAACCCAAACCAGTCTGGGATTCTGTGATCTTCTTTGCAGTGTCTGAGTCAGATATATAAATGCAAACAAGTCAGTATGCATTGTGTGAACAAGGTGCTCCAGGCAGGTGATGGCTGGTGCAGGAGAATAAAGGGGAGGTTTGCACTAGTAGGAAAGTTCCCAGTAAAACCAAGAAAACACAAAAGATTTGCTAAATATTCCTCCAAGCTGATGGGACTCCTGCGGGCGAACAGTGTGTGAGGAGAGTTGTGCTGCAGCACTGTCTAAAGGGGCAGTCAGATGTGAATGGTTCAGGACAGATGCTCCATTTGGAGCTCACAGCTGGGTGAGGATGGAGGAGTTGCCAAGAATGAATCCCTGATGTGGTGAAGAATGCTTGGCTTCAGCTGGAAGCCTTGGCACTCCTCACCTTTGGACAACTCCTTTGCATGGCCTTTGCACTATGTTTTGGACTCCTGCTCCCTTATTTCTCACTGTCCTTGCAAGCCCTGCAGCTGCTGCTGGGTTAACACTGAGCTGCAGCGATTGGGGCAATTCTGCTCACAGGGCACAAATGGAACAGGCTTGGAGAAAGCCTATCTAATAAAAGGTGTTAATTAATGGTAGTCAACTGAACCATGAAGAAGGAATGTCTGCACTTTCATTCCAAATAAGGGAAATCTGATCTCTTTCCTGCAGTTTATGCCTCTAACACTTGGGGAATTGGGTTTCTAAGCCAGACAGTGCTGTGCCACACTAATCCCCTGAACAGAACAAACACTGCAGTTGTCACAGAACAGGGAAGATACAGAGAAGGCAGCATGCAAAACTACATATTTGTGGTGATGAAGTGCTTTCACTAGCAGGTAGCAAGGTTAGCAGGAAAGACAAGTAAGAAGCCTGATGGGAATACACAGACCCTCCAGGGCTTCCTGCTTACCTTAAATCTCCATCTTATCCAGCCCTGAGCCACCTTGCCCTCCCTTCAAGGCACCTGTTTTTTATCCCCAGGTCATCCCTTGATCTCCCTGCTCTGCTCATCTTCAGATCTTTGTAACAAGTGTTTTTTCTCCTCCATCAGAACTACCTAAGTAAAACACCTGTGTCTGAGTGTTTTTTCATCACAATCCCATGGGAGGCCTTTAGATGTGACAGAAGTAGCAGAAGCAGTCCTGCTGAATGTGGTCCTTCAGCTCTTGATGAAAGGAGTCCTCAGGGAATCATTGCAAAAATGGATTTATTTGTGGAACACCAGAATCCACTGTTGTTCAAACATCCCTGCCACTTAGGGACACTCAGACCCAAAGTTTCAAAGGTAGTGTTCTCCTCTCTGCCAGGGCCCCTCCATTTTGGGATGTGCTTCAAACCAGCTGTTGGAAAGTGAACCAGCCTTAATTTTCTTTCCAGATGAGAGAGAATCTCCAGGTGATTTGTACTGTAGGGTCTCTTGGTGTAAATGGAAGTACAAATGGATCTGGTGTATGTTACATCTATGGTTGGAGCTCCCTGTCTAAACCTGATCTTGATTATGTACAAGGAAGGGAGTACAGTGACTTCTATCAGATGTAGGTCAAATTCAAGGAAGGAAAGGGCAGGAGCCTCCTGCAAACTGGAGGTACTCCTGCTGGCCGAGGACCCTCCGGGGCTCCCAGAAGCTGAGCCTGCCTGATCCCCTGAAGCCACATCAGTGTGTGACTCTGGGCCCGCCCTGTCCCTGCAAGGGTGAGACTGTCGGAGCTCAGCTCTGCGCGCCGATGCCAGTGCTGTGCTGCCTCGGGCCGTGTGCTGACGCAGAGCTCGGCCGGGCCCCGGCCCTGGCCCAGCACAGCCCCTGCGCCCGCTCTGATGGAGAGCAGCCTGTGCTGCCAGGCTCGGAGCTGGTGCCTTGCCGCGTGCCCTTGGCAGCCTTGTCTGAGCCACGGCCGACAGCCCCCGGGGTGCGGGTGCTGCTCGTGCATCCTGCCCGGGGAGGCTCCGCGGGGACAGCTCAGAGCAGAGGACCTCTCCCTTTGCACTGCCTGTACAAATGCTTTGCAAAAGCTGTGTCTTTTTTCCCCTCCATTTTTGAGAAGAATTATGTTTGTTTTAAACTGGCCCTGAGCACTCTGTACAAATTCTTGATTTACTGTGACCGTGAGCAGCAGCTTGGAGAGCTGACAGCTTCCTCCTCATCCTCTCTCTTGGGGAAGGTGTTCCTCTGCAGGGGGAGCAGCTGCGTGACATGGAGCTGCTTCCATGAGCCTTCCTGCTGTGGCAGCGTGCAGTGGGGTAAACCGAGAGCTTTGGTGCCCGAATCCCTGGCTGCCAGCTCTGGAGCTCGGTGTTTTACCTCCCTAGCCACTGCACTCAACAGTGGACGCTTTTCTGAGTTTTAGTGGAAATTTGAATCCAGTAAGTGAAGTTTTACAAAAACATGACGCCCCGAGCATTGTGTGCACATCTCAAAAGTTGCAATTGTTTCATTGTCGGATGTGACAGCGCTCGGGTTGGCTCCGCACTGGACCGGTGACTCGAAGTACCGAGGACGACTTTGTGCCTTCCGGGGCCGCGGAAGCCCCGCTCCGGCGGTGTGGGGGTCCCTACCAGGGGTCCCTCCGGGCCCGGGGGTGGTGCCGGGACGGGGGCCGGTCCGGGGGCGGGA
>VZTN01037885.1:0-59260 GCA_013400515.1 Erpornis zantholeuca | reverse complement strand
CCGAGCCCCGGAGGAGGTGCCGGGGTGCTGCCCTCCATGTTGGCATTGTGGCGGTGTGGGGCCGGGGGGACCCGCTCCCCGCCGCCCCCGGCCCCAACGCGGCCTCCCCGGCCTCGGCGCACTTTTAGCACAGGGAACTGTTTCTCAAGTTGGACAAGACCAAACTCCGCAGCCGTGAGTTTGGCTGGTGGCTCTGCGAGCTGAAGCCTAGACAGACATGGCCACCATTTTAGAATGCAATCCACAGTGGGAAGAAGTAGTAAGCCTCCGTCTTCATCATCATCATCATCATCTCGACCGATGGTGTAGTAACCTCAAAATTAGGGTATGAATTCTGATTTCCTTTTGTTGGTCGACCCAATTTACTGAGAAATGCTGTGACGATCTTAGAACCATAGTTTGTGTAGTCAGAATTGTTAGTTTGTTTAAAGGTATGAACACCCACACTGGTGAGGAGATGGACTGCTCGAAGTAAAAATCTGATTAAACAATGTGTGAATCATCTTTATTTTGAGTGAATTGCTCTTTCCCTAGGTGGAGCGTGGTGCGAGTCTGGGGTGGTGCAGCGGGGTAAGGCAGTTAACATGACGGCAACAACCGGAATGTTAAACAGGCACTGAGCTTACATCTCCTCCAGCAAAGGGGGAAGCTGACAGAACAGTTTTGCAGACCGAAGTTTTGCGAGGGAGACTTTGACTTCAAAGAAATAATGTTCAGAAACACACGCTCCTCACTTCGGTGTTTCGGTTGTTGCTGGGACTCCTGTTGGTGTCCATCCTTTTCCTTCTGAATTAAAATAGTAGTAACTTGCTGAGGTAGTGTCTGAGGTGGCAGAAGTGTTTGTAGCAGAGTGAATAATGTGAATCTTGCTGGAGAGGAAGGAAGGTGTTTCAGCTCTCTGGAGGAAGAATCCTGGACTGCTGCGTGAAAACCATTCTTGAATTTGTGTCCTGGTAGAACGTGCCAGTGCTTCTTTTTATGCAGGGCAGCCAGATGCTCAGAGTTAAGGGAGTAAGATGGTTTTCATTACAGTGTCACCATTGAAGTTCTGTAGTATTTTTGAGTAGATCTTTTGGGGTTTTAAGTTGCCAACAGTGTTTCAGCAACTGTGACCAGAACGGATTTTTTTGATTGGTTTTTTTGTTTGTTTGTTTGTTTTTGAGGGAGGTGTCTTTTTATTTGTTTTAGAAACATCTCATCTAAAAATATCTCATCTGTGTTTCTTGGCTGGCTGGGTAAAAAGCCAAAACCTTATCAGAAAGCTGCATGTAGGATGTTATCTCTTGGAGATCATAAATCAACAGCCTTCAAAAAAGACTGAATTACTTATTGCAACTGCATTTTCAGCCGCTCTCATCTTCGCTTCCTGAAGGGGCAGGTATTGCACCAGATATTGCACCAGATGTTGTGCCAAACAAGCCTGTTTGGTTGTGTGATCAGCTCTTTGAGCGTATTTAGAAGCAGGATGAAAATAGTTGGAGCTGCTGAGGACTGAGCACGGGTAGTTCTGTGGAGCCTGGCTTTGGGAGAGCTGAGCTCCCATGGCTTTATCTGCCCTGGATAATGCCTGGGATGACTTGTGAAGTGCGTGGTTGGTTCAGCGGCCTGGAGCATAGAGGGAGCTCTTCCAAAGCGACCAGAAAAGCCTTTAAGTTGACGTAGTTCCTGGCCTTCCTCCTGCAACCAGGAGCCGCAGTGAATATTCAGTTATTGTTCTTTTTGGTGTAATTGAGGGGTCTGTAATACCGTGAGCTAAGGACTGTACTGCCCTTTGCACAGCAGTGTGTGTGCTCCAACTGGATGCCTTGTTTGGTGATAGCTGAGGTTTGGAATCCTCCTGCATCCAAGGGAATCTCTGGCCGGCGTGTGCAGTCTGGTTACGTGCCGGGAAGCAGGTAGGCAGCACCACGAGCTGTCAGGATCTGTGCCGAGAGAGGAATTGAAAATTTGATTGTTGGGCTGGCATTATTTTAGCTTAAACCCTGCTGTGCCTTTATCAGCAGATGAATTTGTGTTTCTCTATCTGAGCTGCAACATGGCATAATGTTGTGTGAGACTGGTGGTGCCCAGCTGTAGCTTCCCCACTTGCTCACGGACAAGCCCTTACTCTGGAGCTGGCTTTGATGCTCCAGCACTGGAGCATGCACAGGAGAGCTCCCTAGGCTCCAAAGGACTGGCAGCAGGGCTTTCTCTGGTCCCTTTCTGCTGGCATTAGCTGGGCACCAGGTGGGCCCAGACAAAACAGCATCTGCGGTGGCTTCTTGTGTGGCAGCTTTGGAGGATGGTGACCTGTTTAGTGAGGGGGTATTGAGGTAGCTGATGCACAGAAGGCAGAGGATTCTGGGTGATCACTGCATGTTCACAAGATGGATGAATGTCCAGGAATACAACAGGAGGTGCAATTTCTGCATGGCAGTTTCCAGTTGAGCACTCTGAAGGAGTTTCCTTCCTCTTCATTCCAGTTCAGTTTGTTCCAGCCGTCACCAATGACTGAGTTTTGCTCTTATTTGGGGATTCTGAGGTGCTGCAGTGACTGGTGGAGGGTGCAGCAATGACCAGCTCCCTGGCACTGTTCTCTGTGGCTCTTTGTCAGCAGTGTGGAGCATGAGTAGAGGGTCCCATTGGCAGCAAAGTGCTCAGATGGTGGTTGTTCCTGGTAGTTAATGAGGTGCATAAAGTAGAGATTTAAATTGGGGTCTGTTGTGGATCTGAGGAGGAAGGGGCATCTGAGTGTAGGAGAGTGGGTGGGGTACAACTTGCTTGCAGTCCATCATGTGCCATTTTGTAGTTAGAATTTTTCTCTATGAACCAAAAATATCTTTACATTCTAGAAGCTTGTGATAGCTCTGGAAATCAGTGGGGGCATTTAGGGGGTCAAATGACCTATTGCTTGAGAATAGAGTTGTTCTTCAAAATAGGTAATTAATAGTAATTAATGGAAGCAAACAGTCTAACACATGTGAAGCTTAGCTTCAAGAATTAACAGTGACATGTGGAGCAGGACTGGTATCAAATGCTCCAAGCCTTTCTTGAAGATGGACTCTTCCTTCACTTTGTTGCATTGTTGCTTCTTTGCTGCTGTGAAGAAATAATAAATAATGATTATTGAAGCTTTACTTACCATATGAATTAATTTCAAAATACACAATTTTATATGATGTACTAGAAACATCATCACTTTCCCAAGGCCAAGCATGAAAATTAAGAACATCCAGGCTGAATTTCATTGCTCTAAATAACATGAGTATGGAGAAGTACTGTTAAAGCTTCCAAGTAAGTTAAACCAAGCACTTAAAGATTAGAAGGTCTGGATTAGCAGAGCTGGAATTTTGAAGGAATTGACACTGGAGTTATTGAAATTATTGACTGTCAGTTTTCAGGAAATCCTGGAATACTGGTGAACTTGAGAACAGGGAGAATTAATTTCCTTCATGGTTTAAGTTCTTTATGGGTGCAGGAGTTGATCCCCTCTAGCTCCAGAGTGGAAGAACGACTGGAATAGTCCTGGATAGGAACTTGGAAGGTGACAGTATGGAATACAATTGTATGAACAGTGATGTGGTCAAACTAGTTTTATTTTTTTCCATGAGACCATGTATTTCATGTATTTGGTTAAATCAGTTGTGCTGACCTTGCCTGAGATCTAGAAATTAAGTGTGTTCAGTATCCTAACTATAGAAATTATTGTTGTACAAAATTAATACACCAATTCACTAATTATTTCAACTACTAAAGAGTGTTTGTAATGAAGGATCCCTTTCTAGTGTCTCACAACCTCAAGCCAAGGGTATGTAATTTTCATTACATGTCTAGAAGAACAAAAGCTGGGATTCCAAATGGAGTTATGGTGGTGGCTCATTGCTTTGGAAGGATCCCCGTTGCCCAATAAACAATGGATATTATGAAACAGGAACGCTTAAGTAGGACTCAGTGAGAGGGTTTGCCTTTGGAACAAAGGAGCATGGAGCATCTTAGAGGAGGAAGGAGTGCAGAAAAATAGCTGTGGGTCCTTGTGGAAAGCAGTGTAATGGTGGAATGGGAGCTCTGGATAAGGCAGTAAATGCAGCTCTGGAGTTTCTCGGTCATAAATAGGGGCATTTTACCTCTGTGGCAGAATGAGAGGAGAAAATTCTGCATTCAGGATCCCACACTCGTTGGAGGATTTTAAAAAGATTTGACAACTGGAGAGGGTACAGAGAAGCATCAGAAAAGTTCTGCGCATGAAATAATGATAATTCAAAATATTTAACCTTAGCAAAGCCTGAGTTGTGAAACCTAAAGGCTCAGGGCTTGAGAGAACTGGAGCTGCTCCTTCAGGGAGATACTTTGAGGAACAACATTGATTTTAAGTGTTGTTTAAACCTCTTAAGGTCTGTTCAGACTTCTCAGTCAGCTGGTTGCTTGATTTATTTTCAGTTTTATGGAGAAAAGGAAAACGCAAAAGAAAAAACCAATTCAGTTTTGGAGTAGCTTGACTGAGGGTTCTGGCAATCCGGTCCTGGAGCTGTTAAATAAACCACCACTAAAACAGGAATTAATGCAGAGAATTGCGATACTTTGTCTGAAGCAGGAAGCTGATGGTGATGATCCTTCAGATTTGATAATACACAGAGGCTCAGTTAGTTGATTTTATCAAAGAGAAAACATGGAGATAACTCAATTACAACGTGTAAGTGAGCTTCAGTGGGAGAAACCAGAGGTGCTGCAGCATCTGTCAGTCCTGCTGAGCTGAGCCTGAGCCTGAGCTGCTGCTCCTGCTGAGCAGAAGGAAACAGGGCATTTCTGACTGAGAGAGGATCAGCTGGAAGGGGAAAGTGAAGGATGGTGGTGGATCTGCCATTTTGGGGAACTTTGGGATTAAGAATGGATGGGATTTTGAGAGGGGAAGAAGTATTTTGGTGCTGAGATTCCTGTTCCCCTGCTGTCAATTCATATGAAGAAAAACAGATCAGCTGCCAAAGGTCATTAGGAAATGTTGTCTTTAAATAAAGAACTTGTCACGTTCATCATGGGGGTCATGTTGTGGAATTGGGTAAATTCGGAGTAGGTTATTTACAGATCTCAACTCAGCAAGAAAATACACAAAAGAAGAATTATTTTAGTTTATTATTTGTTTTACTAATGGCAGTGGCCATGCACAGTGCTGCTGTGGTCACCATGGATGGTTTCTGCACTTCAGAAACACGGAAACATTGGATTGGGCTTAAAAGACCATGAGAGTTTCCTCTCCTTTCCTCAGTCTCTCTCAGTGAGTTTCTGTCCGTGCTGGTTGCATACTCTCTGGGAATGTACCAGGGATTAGAGCAAAGGTCTGACCTTGGTGTCCTGTGCCTTTAGGGTCTGGTGCCCTCAGACACCCACAGCTGGGTCTGGCCCCAGTCCTGATGCATGCTCTGTTTCAGGGTCTTGGTCAGTGCTCTGAAGTGAATCAGGGGTCTGGGATTTGCTGATCCCAACACCTCATCCATCCCCAGCTGGTGCTGCAGTGCTGCTGGTACAGTGATGTTGTATCTGTTCCTGGCATGCAGGTGACTCCATGGAGAGGAGCCTGGCAGCTCCTGAGTGTGAGCCTGTTGTGTTTAGAGGTTCAAACCTTATGTGTAGTTTCTGTCCTCTCTCTGCCTTCGGGTCCCAAGAGGCAGCTGGTCCTGACGCTTGAGAATCATCTCCAGCTTACCTGAGCCTTTATTTCTCTCCCCTTGTGGAGCTGGCACTGAAACACTGGGATCTAGAGAGGTGATTCCCACTGTACACTCATCCTTGGCTTTGGTGCTTGGATGGGAAGGATCTGTGGTTGTGTCTGTTCTCCCTTGCTAGTCTGCAATACTAATTTTGTCTCAAGTAAGAAATACTCCACCAGGTTTCTTTTTGGAGAGTTCTGCACATAAGGTGCATTGGTGCACCCAGGGTCCCTTCTTGGCAAGGAGGAGTTCAGGGGGTTTGATGGAAAAATATCCATTCAAAATGACCAAGGAAGGCCTGTTCATCACAAACTGGGTTAGCTGATAACTGGAGTTCCCAACTAATGTTAGCCTTTAACAGGGTCACAGAGGGATTAGTTCCCGTTAGACAGGAGCTTTGTGGCTGACCCTCTGCCGGATGATCATGGGTTTGTGTGGATTCTGCCATCTGAGCTCCAAGTGTGTTTTTAATGTAGTCATGAAACCAGGAGACTGAAAGGGACCTCCTGAGTCACCAAGTGTGCTGCCCTCCTCTCAGAGGCAGCAATCATGGAACACCTTTGCCAAGGCAAGATCATAGATGTGGGAACAAAGAATGTAGGTCAGGCTCACAGGGTGGGCATCCCAGGAAGGGGGGAATTGCTGCAGTTCACTGAATGAATGTGTTTCTCTGGCAAGAATTGCTAAGATATTCCTTTGGATCTTACTATGAGCTGCTGTCTAGCAAAATAATGAAAGGGCTGTCTTTTTTTGTGTCTGACATGGGAGAGACTGCAAGTAAAATGCTACTTGCAGTTTTCAAAAGATGTTGAAAAAATATAAGAGACTTCAGAAAAAAGCCCAAGGAAAAAACCCTTTTGTTTGCAGATCTGGAAAGCTGGCTCTGTAAAGAGAAGGAAAAAGGTATTTGTTTATTGAAAAATGTCTTGAAACGTTTCTTCCAGGAAGGATTCAGGAATAGCTGCTTTGGCAGCCAGCAGACAAGGGATTTGGTTATGAAGGACATGAGGATAGGGGAAGAAGAAAAGCTGAAGCCAACTAACTTGTAGAACAGCTTACCAGGGACAGTGGTAATTTCTTGTTCACTTGAATTCATAGAGGTGGGGGTGGTTAAATTTTAATTGGTGAGTTTGGGCAAGGTACAGGTTTGCCAGCTGAAGTGCTGTGCTCTGAAGCTTGACATCCCTGGAACACCTCAGTTGGGAGCCAGAATATGGAAATCACAGAAATAATTCTGCTGACCATTTGTACTTTGCATTACTGCTTGAAATATTAATGTGATCCTTAGAGCGTGCCTTCTGCATGGCTGGATTTGTCCCTCAAGTTTACAGAAGAGTTTGAAATTTTGAAGTCAATCTCATTTTTGCCTGGATTTGATGACAGGTTTATAACAAGTGCAGGCTAAGGTGGGCACAGGATTTTGTCCTTTGCAGACATTTGACAGTCAGGGATGGACAACAGAACACAATAGAGTCACTTCAGATGAAGAGTCCTGGTGGAGTAAGAATTCCTGATTTTTTTAGGAAATTGATGTTTTCTTGCTTTCTGTGTATACTTAATCTTAGTGCTCAGCATGGCTGTTGGAAGACACTTAAAACTGAACTTCTTAAACGTTTTGATTCATTTTTTAGAACAGGGAAATCCAAACCAGTTCCTTTGAGGAGCTGGATGAGAGGGCAAGTCTTACTGATTCCCAGGCATGAGCTTTAAGAAGTGGGCCTGAAGAGCTGGGGGTGGGGGCTGGTCTCTTCCCCAGCAAAGCTCCTCATGTGGCTCAGCAGCTTTGCAAATGAATCCTGCACCACAAAGCTCCCTCTCGTGGTGTGCTGCCTTTCCAAGGTGCATAAAGGCATTTCTGTCACACACAAATGTCTTTTCATGGGCCTGCAAGTGAGTATTGCATTTGAGTTGGGAAGTTGGGCTTCGAAATGTGTCCGAGATTTTTGTTGACTAAATAATACACTCATTAAAGAAGGGTTGAAAGTATCTTGCTTGGAACTTGAGGAACTTGCCATACTGTGGAGTAGAAAATAATAAATAAATATCCAATAAATATCCTTATTGGTTATATCAACTTTGAGTAGTTTGGATGCTCCAAAACAAACTTGTTGTGACTTTAAAATGACTCTGTGGCAGTCAGGATGGACTGTGTGCTATACCTGCTGTCATTTCTCCAGATGGTGAATGACTGTGGGTCTGTAACAGTGTCATCTGACACAGTTTGTGTTCACTGGGACATGCTGTAGTGCATTTGTAAAGCCAGGAGTGGTTTTATAATAATCTAATGTGATACATTATATATGGCATTAATTTCCCTCTGCTCTGCCTGCACTACTGCAGCCTCACCTCAAGTCCTCGAGGCAGTTTTGGGCACCACAATGTAAAAAAGACATAAAGCCATTGGAGATGATCCTAAGGAGGGCCATGGGAATGGTGAAGGGTTTGGAGGGGAAGCCTCGTGAGGGGCAGCTGAGGTCACTGGGTTTGTTCAGTGGAGACCGAGGGGAGACCTCACTGGGGCCTTCAGCATCCTCATGAGGGGCAGCTGAGGGACAGGTACTGATCTGCTCCCTCTCATGGCAAGTGACAGGACCCAAGGGAATGGCTGGAGCTGAGCTGGGAGAGGTTTAGGTCAGGTATCAGGAAAAGGTTCTTCCCCCAGAGGATGGCTGGGCACTGAACAGGCTCCCCTGGGAATGGGAACAGCTCCAAGCCTGTCTGAGTTCAAGAAGCCTTTGGACAACACTCCCAGGCACAGGGTGGGAATGTTGGGGTGTCTGTGCAGGGCCAGGAATTGGACATGATGATCCTGATGGACTTGATGGTCCCTTCCGACTCAGCGTGTTCTATGGTACTTGCTTAAAAACCTCAGGAGCTGGAGTCAATCCAATGTTGCCTCTCATTAAGCCAATTTACCATCACCCAGCAGAAGCTCTTCCAACAACTTTCTCCTTGCTCAAAGTGAAACACTTTTAAGGCTGTTAAATGTTTTTTTCTGGCTGATGAACCTCTCTGCCTGATAGGCTGAAAAGTCACCTATTGAAAGTGCTGTTGAAGAAATGGAGCTCCCAAAGCTTATCTTTGAGAAACAGCTGACGTGCCATCAGGGCATCTTGGTGTGTGTGTTGGTCATTCAGTCATTGGTAAACTTAAAAACTGTGGGTGTAGGAAATGCCTGTTGTGGCAGCTTGTGTTGTCTGGAGTCATGTTGCCCTTCCAACGCAGTGGGTGACTGGTGCTTTGCCAGAGCCAGTGTCTTTGGCCAAACAGGAAAGACTGTCCCCAAACATGCACCAGTCAGTAATAAATAGACACATGGAGATCATGGAGATAATCAGCTAATTCTGGGGCAGGATGTTTCAGGTGCCATGCTGTGGATGAGATGTTTCTTTAAGATCATGCACATAAACTTCCTCATTTGCTTTCATAAGCAGAGGGGACTAGCCTGCTCTGTGCTGTCTGACATGGATTGGGTCTGTGTCTGCCCTAGGCACCCTTGGAGCTGGATTTCTTTAGTCTGAGCATGAGCCAGAGCCTGTAGGAGCAGGTAGGGATCCTGTTCCTCCTGTTGTGCCTAGTGGCATGCGGGCTTTCCTCTGGGCTCTGCCCAGAGCAGCAGTCTGTGCCAGCAGACATGTGGCCCGACCAGAAGAGTCTCCTGTGCTGTCCCCTCCCTTCCTTGGCTTCCCTGACGTGCTGCCAGTGCACTAACTGCAGGTGGTGGCCCTGAAGCGCAGCCTAGGCTGGTGACACTTTCAGAGGTGGTGTATTGCCTGTGTGAGCTGAATTCTTGCCCCTGTTCATCTTATTGCTGGTTCTTGTCCTCTGCAGAGCCCTACTAGAGGACCTGGTTTGGAGTAATGCACAGTCCACCCAGGGACAGCCTTGGCTTACTGCTTAGCAAAGCAGGGAGGCAGCACAGCCCTCTTGGTTTCATTTATTAGCCTAAGCAAGCTCCCTACAATTCTCCCTTGGTGCAGTTCAGTCCCCAGCATGTCTCAGGGGTCCTGTGTGTCATGGCCACGGTGTTCCCTCCTGGTCTGGGTGCCTGTCTCCTGTCTCCCTGTCTTTGGTACAGAGCAGACTCCGGAGTTGTGACTAATGATGTGACCAGTTGGTTCAGCTTGAGAGTCAGATTTGTCCTGTTGAAGTACAATACTTCAAATCCTGCCCAACTGTTCCCAGTTGTGCTTCTCATCTTACAGCTTGGGGGCCCCAAATGATTCATCAGACAACAGGATATTAGAAAAGAATGTCAGTTCTCTTCATCAGACTTGATGGTTTCATTGCATTTGGTTTTCTGGCATGGAAAATAGGGGGTAAAAGAAGGGTTAGTGTTATTGACTTTTTCAAGAGCATGTCATTGGGCACCAGACAGTCTTGTGATTAAAAGCAGGAAAATAATCAAGAAATGTGTCCCACTGGTGGAGGATTGAGTGTCTTCTGGATAATTTGTCATCCTGACCCCCTGCCATTGTCTAATTGCCAATTCAAATGTTAGTTTCAGCTGGCCTTGTCAAGTTGTGATGTGCTGCAAGTGCCTTGCAGGATCAGAGAACTTCTATTACCGATTTTGAGGTCTGGATTGGTCAATGTGAGCTTTGTAAAATGTATGGATTGGTGGCCCTCTTAGCTCTTCAGCTTCTCCATGCTCTCGGTGACTCTTGCTCCTTGTTTGTTAGTAAGATAATTGCTTTGGAAGCCATTTATGGTTGGTTTTAATGATATTTTTCATATTCTCTGTGAATCTAAAATAAAAAATATGTGTTTATGATGCTGGTCTTACTTCAGTTGCCTCAGTCACCCAGTGTTGAGGAAAGGTTTTCTTTTTCTTGGTGCAAAGCTCTGTCTTACTCCTATCCTACTACACTGTCAGTAGCTCACTTGTGCATTATCTTCAGTCTGTAATTAGTGATAATAAGATAACTTTATACATAACAAATTTCTGTCAAGTTTAAATCAAATATAATTTGGTTTTGTCAAGTTGTGTATTGCCAAACCAAGCATGTGCAGTAGATGTCAGATACCTAAAAAATAAAATGGTTTTATAGTTGTGTTTTTAAATAACACTTCAGTTGCAAGTATTTTATCAAAGTAATAATAATTTTTTTTTTAAATTGGTCATATTCCAGCTCTTCCTGAATGTTTGCAGCCAAGGAAATTGTCAAGCATTGGCACAGGTTGGCCAGGGCAGTGGTGGAGTCACCATCTCTGGCGGTGTTCAAAAGATGTGTGGATGTGGCACCTGGGGACATGGGTTAGGGGTGAACATGGTGGTGATGGGTTAAAAGATGGGCTTGATCTTAAAGGGCTTTTCCAGCTTTAATGGTTCCATGATTCTGTGGAGGCTTACATCGCAGGACATGTCTTCAGTTCCAAAGTGTAACTGATTTTGTGGTTCCATTATCTGTTTTTGAGGCACAGTGAAGTATTCCAAGGGGTAGACAGTGACACTCACTCCCTATCTCACCATCCCTGCTCTCTGGACTTGTTCCCAGTGGGGGATTTGGGTATCAGCACAGCCCTGGCTCCCTGGCAGGTTGGGGTGCGGCTGCCAAGCTCCCCCTGTGCCAAGTTCCCTGTGCTGGTGCGGCTCAGGAGGCTCTGGAGGCCACAGGGGCCTCTGTGCTTTGGGCTCACCTGCCTTTTGACTGTTGCAGAAACTTCCTTCCTTTTCCTGATCTTTTGATGGAACCCTTCTGTTTTTCCAGGACTGGCAGCCTCCGTTCGCGTGCGATGTCGACAAGCTTCACTTCACACCGAGGATCCAGAGGCTCAATGAACTGGAGGTAAACTGGAAAGCTGAGCATTACTTCTGTTCCCAAACGTGTCAGTGTGGTTTTGGGAGGTGATGTTTGCCAGAGTTGGCCATGAGCTGACAGCACTCTGGACCTCAAACAGAAATTTCTAATTAACTCGGAAATTCATCTGTTTCAGAACCTAGTTAGAAACATTCCGGGCATAAAAGTGATGTTAATGCTCATTCAAGGAACATAATTTAGGCCTTTTCCACACAGGTGCTTCTAAGTAGTTAAACTGGCCTGGGCCACAGATCTGTGTCTGTGTTTTGCACTCATACAGCATCTTTCAAAAGGAAAAGAGATGAAACACTTGGAGTGCTTTAAAAATAGCCAGCCTTTTGGAAGAAACAATTGCAAAATCTGGATTCAGTTTGTGGAAATCTGCTGTTCACAAGCACTTTCATTCACTGCTTCAATGAATTGACACTAAAGGGGAGTGTGAGGAGTCCTGGTTGGCTCAGTGATGGTACCATTTGGGATAATGGTGACTCCGTGCCTAATTATTCTCCTGATTCTTGGTTTCTGACATCCTGATGTGGTCGTGTAAAGTGCTGGGGAAGGGCTCACATGCTGACTTGGAATGCTAAGAGAGGGATTTGTGTGACCACAAGCTGTTCAGGGCACCCTGGAGTTTGCAGACAAGCTGATCTGTACAGACATGGCCAGTTTTTACCTTAAGAACAGAAAATGTGCTGAAAAAAAAAGTGTCAAAATTTAAGTTGTGCTCTTGCATTGCAGCAGTGCAGTGATGTTACTGTGGCAATTGCTGTGCAACCAGCCAGGCTTTCCCTGCCCTGACCCATTTTTATGCTTAAAAGTGAAACAAGTACAGCTGGGAGTGAGAAGGAATAGCAGAAAAAAAACTTGAAAAAAATTTTTTAAAAAATTGTTTATTTCTTTTTGGTTTATTGCAAATAAACCAAATTGTAATCAACTATTGCAATAATTAATGTAATAAATGCAGTAAATCTGGACAATGCAGCTGGGTTAGGGCATTTTTAGCAGTAATAACTTACTGTTTGGCTGTTCTCAGAAAGTACTTTTCTGAGTACAGTAAAAGGTAACAAAAGATTACTCAAGGAAAGATACAGATACCACCAATGGTATCTGCTTGGAATTTACTTTTCTTCCCATGATGAGAGTGAAAAATGCAAAATGACTCTTGCAGAGGGCAAAGCTGGGCAGGCAGCTGAGGCTGCAGTGCTGTAAACCCTGGGGTACAAAACCTACATCTGCTTTTAGTATGCAGTTCATTTGTTTGTTTGGTTGGTTTCAGGCCCAAACTCGTGTAAAGCTGAATTTTCTGGACCAGATTGCAAAGTTTTGGGAGCTTCAGGGATGCACACTGAAAATTCCACATGTGGAGAGGAAGATCTTGGATTTATTTCAGCTTAACAGAGTAAGACCATTATGGAAAACTTGTTGCAAAAAGCTACTGTGTTACCTCAGTTCCTGGGATGGTATCACAGCTTGTCAGGGGAGGCTTTTGGGTATATCTAAGCTGGAAAAAGTATTCCCTTGTTTAAGCTAACATAGCTAATGGGACAGTAAGAGTAAGAATATGTTATCAGGGGAAGACAATAAGTAATACATTATCATGGAAGTTTTCCTTGGAGCTAGGAGATCACCTTAAATTTACAGCTCTTCTTTAAAATGGAACTTTTGTATACTGGTCAAGAATGAACTCAGGCTTAATTGGAGAAAGTCAAGAATAAACTTAGGCTTAGTTGGAGAAAGTTCCAGAACAATGACAAAAGTGAGAGAAATTTTGTTTCCATTAGAAATATGGAAGAAAAAAAAGCCAATTACTTTTAGGATGAAACTTGTTAAACTTGTGGAGAAGTTAATGTATACTGATAGTAAGAGATGGGAGTCTCTGACCCAAAGGATATGTTCTTTCACTTTTCTTTACCTTTAGGGCAGTTTTTATTGGGAATTCTTGAGCTTACTTGACAGCACTTGTTCCAGTGGAAAGAACTGAGTGTCCTGTGATAAAAAGTTGTGTTGGGATACAAAGTGACAAATTGCAGCCAAATAAATTCTCAGAGTAGGCTGAGCAACTGTTTGCACATGGAACACAGGGGCTGACTTGTTTACAAAGTAATTGTTATAAAGTAACAAGTCTGGAATTCCTGAATAGGTTATGTGTTACATATTCCAGTTATTGCCTCAAAATAACCTCAGTGTTGTGTGAGTTTTTTTAAATCTATATTTTTGTGGTTTAAAATGTCATTTGGGGTGTTGTCCTGCCTTTTCCCTCAAACACTGATAATTTTACCATTAAATATGTGACTATTTTATTTTCACTTTTTAGCTAGTTGCAGAACAAGGAGGATTTGATGTCGTTTGCAAGGAGAGAAAATGGACCAAAATAGCCACAAGGATGGGCTTTGCTCCTGGCAAAGCCGTGGGCTCACACATCCGAGCACATTACGAGCGAATTCTCTACCCCTACAACTTGTTCCAGTCAGGAGCAAGTCTCCTGGTAAGCTGTACTGAAACCAACTGCAGTTCAGTTACTGTAGCAGGCAGTCTGTGAGGGTTCTTCTAATTTCTGGAATGTTTGTGAAGCTGCATTCTGTACTTGGTGCCATGCAGGTGACCAGGTGCTGTGTTCAGCAGTTCAGAAAGCCACAGGCAAACCTTTCCTTAGAAGTGAAGTTTTTAGCATTAGTCCTCCAGGTGACCTCTGACTCCTGCTTTGAGCAGTATCTGTTGATATTTTCTCTCTGCAGTTTACAGAAGCCATGTGATAGGGACGTTCAGACTTCCTCTAATGATTTCTGTAATGCCAAGTACTGCTGTATTCATGGAACGTTCCAGGTCTGTCTCTCTGCCACAACAAGTGTTGTGGGTCTGTGTCACGTGCCTAGAGTGACTGAGGGACTGTGCCAAGTCATGGCAGTGTTGTGGCACGCTCACTAAAGGGGACAAGTTGCAGAAAGCTTCCTGGCTGCTGTAGTGATGTTAACAGCACTTGGGATTTTTTCCAAGCTTAAATCTTCATCCTTCCTAGTCATCAATCTTTGATTTGGCCATTAAACCAAAATTCAGGGTTGATTGAGAGTGGAGGCCACATAATCTCTAATGAGGAATAGGTCTGTTCTTTCAGAGCAGCAGTCATTTATTTGGAAAACCAAAATTGATTGCAGTTGCCAACATCCATTTTTATTTCTTTGAAATGCTCTTTCTGTGATGATCTTTCAAAGAGAGGAGTGCTGACCTTTTTTAAGCAATAAATGCCCTAATCCTGTTACAAGCATATCTCTGTGTACAGAAATCAACACAGGCCTTTACACAAAGCTACTAAAATGAGGGAGGGATTTGATGTAAGTCCAGAGAGGTTAGAAATTAGACTTTTTATTTAGGCAGTGACAATCACTTCTCAGTGAAAAACAGCTAAATCCTGCTGGCCCTTCAGAGGAAGGGATCTTTTGCAAACAGGGTAAGAACAAAATAGAGTTGAAGGTAAGAATCTTCATGCTAAGGAAACTGCTGGATCAAAAATGTTTTGGCTTCCTTCAAACATTCATGTTAAGTAATGGAAAGCAGCAGCACTTTCTAAAGGCATTTAATTGAAAACTTGTCATTTGTATTAGGTCTGAAAATTGTGATTTCTCTTTGGGGTTTTTATTGAGCTTGTGTGTTTGTTGCCATATTGACACCTGTCTTTGCTGCCATATTTTTGAGGTGCCATTGCACAGGGAAGGATCTAATTAAAAGTTGTAGAACAGTGAATGTGGTACCATAGTATCCTGGAAATGGAAATTTCCCGAGAGTGTCTGTCACACAGTTAATACTCACTCCATGGTTTGCTCAGTATTAAACACTTTTAGAAGAGGAAAAATCTCCATAGATGAGGACATGCATCTTTTTTAATGACTTTTTAAGCTCTGTCTTGCAATGGCCATGTGACATCTATTCAAACTGATGTGGAGGCAGTTCTAGACAAGTGATGCACGTAAGGTTAACTGATCTGTTTTAGCTCCTCCCCTCCCCAGGCAGTTAAAATATTCCCCTCCTATATGTGGCAGACACAGATTTTTGAATGACCTGAGAGAATTTACAGAAATGTGTTGGGTTTAGCTCACTTTTCACTCTAATTTGTTTTTTTTTCCCTGACAGTGTTATCTTTCAAGTGAGTTTGGTTTACAGTACGTTTTTTGAGTATCATCTCAAATGAGATTCTTTTTGGCTTCCTTTCACGTGTTCTTATTAAGTGGTGCTTACCCAGATGCTTCTTGTGTAGGTGTCTGTTACTGTGTGTCTGTTCAGTGTTTTCCTGGGAATGTAAGCACCTGAGCTGTGATTTTGGAGAAGCCATAGCTGTTCAGTGTGACAGCTGTCAGTTGGAGATGTGCTTCCTCCTTCAACAGCCTGTTGAGAGAAGCTCTTCACACAGCTCTGATGATCATCCAAACAAGATTAGTGCTTGTATTCACTGAGTCTTTTGATATTTTTTTTCTTTATTTGGTAATACTTGAAATATTTGTTGCCTTTTTTCCTGCAAAAACCAAAAATATGAAATTATGTAGTTTCCACTAATGACTGTGCCATAACTTTAATCTCCTCTAGATCTGTATATAGCATTAACTGTTTGTGTGGCTTCAATACATGCTAAACTGGCTTCAGGAGTTATTTTGACAGATATCCCAGCTGGAGATATTTCTATCTACATGCTGAAATAGTGAAACTCTCTGGAGCTGTTCAGAGGGGAATAGAGAGGAATAGCATGTTTTTATTAAAGCTCATGTTCAGTCCAACAGCAAAAATTCCTTAAACCAGCCAGTTTCTAATACCCAAAGTGCTCTCCACAGGGGGTATTTATTTTCTTCTTATCTTGAAATTGGACTAGACAGGCTTTGGGTGTTTGTCTCCAGAGTGGTTGCAGTGAACCTGTTGGTACTGGTTCTTACCACCTGTACCTCTCATTCCCAGCTGTGGTAACTGTGTGTCATCCCAGAGTCACACTCTATGCCCAGAGGGAAAAGTGTCCCCTGCATGAACTGAGGTATCCAGAATCTTTTGTCAGTGCATCTTCTGTAGTGCATTGCCCAGATGTTTCATGGTTTGAAGTGCAGCTACATTCTGTGGGGCTCGAGGTGGTCTTATGTCTGTTTTTCAGTGAATCCAGCTGACTCAGTAATTGTGGATCTGGTCTCTTTTCCAGACTAAGGCTTCAGTGGCCTTAGTGGGACTCATATTTCCAGAGATTTATATGTGTATGCCTCCAATAAAGATGTTTCAGTGTAAGACAGTTCTCTGGCACCCTTCATTGTTCCTGGGGAAAAATGAGCACCTTTGGAGTTTGGTGGGTTTTAGAACTCCATGGACACGTAGTAGGGGTAAACCAGTTGTGTTCTGCAATTACAGGGAGCTTGACTGATTGGCTTTTGTGTAAATTAGTGCTAATTTAATTATTACTAAAAAACATCTAAACCTGGAGGAGATGAATTATATCCCTTCCCCCCCTGCCCCCATCTTTTGACTACCTGAAGGTCTTGTGACTGTTCCTGCTTTGTCCTTTCTCTGCTGAAGGAGCTGCTCCTCTGTGGCCTCAGCTGATGGGCTTTGACTTGCTCTCTGCTACCACTGAGGGTTCAAGAATCATGTGTGCAGCCATCTCCTTGGAATATAACGAGATTGTGATCACAGTGTGTGGGATGAGCTTCTGGTGAATGGTTTGTAGAAGCTCAACCTCACCAAAGCCTGGTTGGGAAGAGGGAAGGACTGGAGAGATGGCAGCTGTGTCTTTGGTTCAAGACAGGCTTTTTGTTTGTTTGTTTTGGGGTTGTTTTATGGGGGTTTTTGGGTTTTTTTTTTTTTTTTTTTTTTTTTATTTGTATGGGCACTGCGCTGAAGTGAGGCACAGTCTGTTGGTTTTCAAGGTTTCCTTACACTTTTGTTTAGGAAAAGCTGTTTGCCTTCCAGATCTTTGTTTTCAAGGATCATATGTCCTCTGTTATCAGAAGCAGTAGAAACTTTTTTTTTCTCTGATAAGTTTGGGTTTCATGTGAGGAAATTATTCAAGGACCCAGATTTTATAGAAGTTCTTTCCTGTTCTCTCATTTTCAAGCTTTTCCTCCTCATTTGCTCTGATTGTCCATTTTCTGTTCTGAGAAATTGTTAATTTTTGCTTTCTTCCACTGATGTTGATGCCACATCATCTTCTTTCATCTTTGGTAGGTGCCTTGTCCACGGAAGCATTTAAGGCCAGGCTGGATGGGTCTCAACTTCTAGTGGAAGGTGTCCTTGCCCATGGCAGGGGCTTAGAACAAGGTGGTCTTTAAGGTCCCTTCCAACCCAAACCCTTCTGCAATCCTGTGATTGTTGTTCCAGTGGGAGCTTTAAGGGACCAGGCTCTTGTGCAGAGGCAGCTGCAGCTCTGGGGCTTCAGACCCAACCTTGCAGCATCAGCCAGGACTCACTGCTCATGTGCAGGAGCTGCACAGTTGAGTGGTACTGTCAATTTAAGGCTGAAATTAAGTCAGCCATTTGCTTTCAGAGTATAAATCTAGAGTTTACAAAGTCTAAGACTGAAGGCAGTCTGAAAGCAAACAGCAGTTCTGGAGGTTTCTTTGATCAGTGTTGCAGACTGTCTGTGGTTGATGGTTAATGACACCCTGCTGCCCTTGACTGATACTGCTTTTTTGTTAAATATATCATTCTTTCTGCATAGACTTCTCTTCTAAAATAACACTTGTTCCTCCTTTTCCCTCCTCCCTTCTGGCTGTCATTTGTTTCTGAAAATGTTTTCTGTGCTGTCTGTAGAGCATCATCATCCTCACACCACTGCAGTGGTTCTTTCTGTCCTTTACTGCTCTCTCTTGCCATGAAAATGCTTGTGATGGGAGCAGACTAGCAGAACTGGGGAAATGTGGATCCAGCAATTTCATGAGTTACTTCCTGGCACCAAGAGATTTTTTCTTTCTGTTGAATTTGTTGTTTACTCATTAAAAACTGTTACATTTTGTCTGCTGTTACTGAGTGTTGCGTAGCTTGACAAATGGGGAATTGTCATTAATTATTCTGTTTCTTGCCAGAGGTATGCACAGAATAGTTTTCAGCAATTAAATGTGTTCATTCAGCAGCTCGAAAGGACTAAAACTGTTCTTGCATCTTTTCCCTTCTGTCCCTAATTCGTGCAGCAGTTGTCCTCTCCAAAACATGGAAAAAAGGGAGCTCCTGCAATGTCCTTAGTACAGAACTGTATTTCAGTTAGAACAGGGATGTTTGAGAGGTTGTAGTTTACTTCTATATTGCTCTGTATGTTGGCATCACAGCCACTCAACCTTAGGACACTTCAGCATTTCCAGAGTGCTGGTGACCCAGTCTGCAAAGGCCGCATCTGCCAGAAGAGCTGGGCTTGGTATTCCACACAGAGAAATGTTTGGTGCTCATTCACACTTAAAGGATGACTTCAGCTTTAAGATCCCTTATTATGGCTATTGTAGTCATTAAACTGATAAGAAAAAGTGATTCTGTGCTTTGTTCAGGTGTGTAATGTTACCCTTGTCATACATCCTGTTTATTAACCCAGCACAGGAATTATTAGGACCCTGTCTATGTTCTTTCCATGAGCCAGGAAATTGTTCTACACGGTTTATATTGCAAGAGGAGGCAGAAATGAAGTAATCAAATTCTCTTCAGTGTTTGCAGAAGCCAGATCTGAGCAGTGACACGAAGGACAAGGAGTACAAGCCCCACGATATCCCCCAGCGGCAGTCGGTGCCGCCGTCCGAGAGCTGCCCGCCCGCCCGCCGCGCCAAGCGCCTGACGCCCGAGGTGAGCCTGGGGAGGGCACCCTGGGCACAGCACTGCCTCTCAGGGGCTGGCAACAGCTGCTTCACTTAGGGCTGCCTGAACATTTATAAATGCACAAATCACAAGTAGTGGGTAAGAGTTGTCTGATGCTTTACCGAGTGTGTTACTGAGGTTTGGAGCTCTGGGAGGCTCTGCTGTGGAAGCTGTTTGTGAGTGTGTACAGTAGGGTTGTGCTTTCAGCATGGTTGTGGATACTGTGGGGCTCTTAGATTAAAATACAGGTGACAAATTCTGGAAATGAAGCAGCTTTCATCTGTTGTTCCTCGGTCAGTGAGCAGCACTTATTCTCTAAATGTGCTGGAATGTTTCTGTACATCTCTCCTAAGTTGAAGCCAGCCGTTAGAGCAGGGAAGATTTTGGTTATAACATTAGCATTGTTGTATTTCATTCTTCATTCTTGAATTCTATCAATTTGTGTGAATTTACCCATGCAATACAAGGAAAAAATGTTTACCATCAAGTCAGTGTGATTTTGCACAATCTTACATGTCCTTAAGAAACAATATTTATTTGGATAAGCATGAAATGTTTTGGTTAAATTTCAGTACCTTCTGTGAAGACATATTTTAGGGGATCATGTGTCTCCTTTGTTGCTGGAAAACAGTAATACTTTGGCTCCAGCCTTTCCAGCCTGATGATCCTATCTCTAGAGAGTTCCTATTTCTTTTGTTTGAGCAGTTGAAGAGTAGGGGAGGATGTTCCCAGGAGAGGGTCTGATTAGTGGTGACATCATGAGTTAGGAAGGTCACAGTTTGTTTCAGACTCTTATTAACTCCCATTGTTCTGGTCTTGGTCTTTATTAGTACCAATAGTACAGCTTAGCTGTTGCAAATTCTGCCTGTAATTATGCTTAGTTAATGAGTTGCAATTAAGGATCTCTAAAGCTTTTCTGCTCAAATACCTGGTTACAAGTGGATTTACAATTCTGAGCAAACTTCAGTAGTTTGGGCTGAAACTTTCCATTTGAAGTGTCTGCCTGTAGTTGAAGGATACTTGTTCTCATGAGTCCCTTAAGAATTGACAGCAGGAGCAATATACAATAAAATTCCAGCTGTTTCTCTGGCAGTGGTGTCAGATGGCTCTGACAAAGAGGGCACATTTTTGTCATTTCAGGGGAAACCAACTGCCCATCCTTAGCTGAAAGGCAAGGCTGCCCTCTCAGCTCTTGCCCCATGCACCACTGGTGTTGTACACCTCATTTTTGTGGAAAGAAAATCCTTAATTCAGAACATAACTGGAACAAACAGTGCTAAGGCTGAATTGAGCAACAGGGACTGGCTGGCTTAGCCAGGAGCTGTAGTGTTTTAAGACAATAATTTCCCAAAGTTAAGATTTATTAATGTGAACTTTGCTGTTCCATGTCAGTGCAGTCAGAGAAGGTGATTAAATCCATTTTATTCAACATTGAAGCTCCAAGCAGCTGGCATTTGCACTGACCTGGTTGCAAAAGAGTAATGTTTGGTTCACTTGACTCAATTTTTTTCTCTAATGAGATACACAAGGATCTGTCAGTGTCTTAAACTGTGAATCTTAAATTCATTCTCATGTTTGCCAGTTTCATGTTTCCTGCTTTTCAAAGGCTGACCATAAGCATCTAGAAGAAGTGAAGCACAGGGAGGTACTGTAATGTAGGATAAACATTAGTTTGCAGTTGTGAGACACATGCAGTTTTACCTTGCCCTTTCCCACCTGGTGAGTTAACAGTCAGGAGAAAATGTTCATAATGAGAAAGGAAAAGGGCAATGACTGTCTAGGCTGGTTTTGAAATGCAAAGGTTTTAGGTGCTTGATGTAGAACAGCTCAGTGTGAAAGACCACAACAGTGCTGGGGAGATGAAAGTGAGATGGCTTGATGTGATAAAAGGCTCAGGCCAAACCAAGAGCTGCTCTTGTGAAGATCAGTATCAGCTGAAGCACAAAATAGAGGCACAGCTCAGAGGAGCTGAAGATGCAGAAGTTGGGGATCTGTCGCTGCACACTTGGGGCTGAGGCAGAACTGCTGCACACAATGAACAACTTCTATTGGTGCATATCTTAAGCAGTGGGACCTCTGCCTGGTCTGATGGAGACATTTGGACAAAGAGAACACAAAAGGTGATGAGGAAATAATGTCAAAAGTAGCTCTGTAAAAATCCAAATCAAACAACCAACACCTATGAAAAACCCCAGACCGAGCAGCAGTTCCCACCCCTTGGAGTACTTGGAGCTGTGTCCAGTTCTGCCTTAGACCTGGGTCACACATTCCTTCTTTTGGGCTTCAGAGGGTGGCTGAGAGTGACTGACTGCTTGCATGACCTCATTTCCTTAAAAAATAGAGTGTTGGAGAATCCTTTTGTAACACTGAGGGATTTGAGAATTGTTCTCCCACCATCCACCATCTCAAAACTTGAGGGAAGAAATGTAAGAATTAAATGGAAAAGCATTGAAAGTGTTGAAAGTTCCACGATGTCCCAACAAAGATCCCTGCTTTGGAGACTGGAGCATGTTCTGCTCCTCAGGAGGACAAGAAAATCTGTGAAAGCACCGAGTTCCTTGTTCTTTGCTTCTTAATGGGTGCCACTGAAAGCAAACCCAAATCCTGGTATCATTATTGGCATGGACACCTTGTAGGATTTGCTTTCACATCTTCCCTGTTGTTTCCTGCATTATTTCTCTGAACTGCTTGTAACTAATTGAAGACAAGTATTTTGGGGCCTGTTTAGATGTAGTGGTTTGTAAGTATCAAATGGTTCTGGGTTTAATTGAAGTCCTCAGAGTTTCTCTCTGAATGTCACCTGTCTTCCATTTTCCTGGAACAAGGCAGGTTACCAATCTGAAGCACCTCAGTGAGGTGTTTGTGTGTCACACCAGGGAATCATGAAATGGTTTGCATTGGAAGGTTAAACCTTAGGAAAGGTTTAGGTGGGACTCCCATAGGCAGCCTTTCCTTTCCCACAGCCAGCTGGAGATTCCAAACTCATCACTCTGTGCTTGGGCAAGTGGCTGGCAGAGCAGCTGGCAGTGAGCATCTTCCCAAACACAAGTGGCAAAGCAGAGTCTTCCAGCTCAGGATGTTACTGAGGGGATTTGCCTTGTTTTTTTTTTTTCTTTTTGAAGGCAACCAATGTTAAAACTGAGACTGAGCCTCCAGAAGCCAGAACTCACAATCTGAGACGCAGAATGGGCTGTGCCCCTCCAAAGAGTGACACTGGTGAGTGAAACACAGCCTGAATGCAGTTTCTGTTACTTTGCACTAACATATTTTAAGCCCAGAGTTAAAATCAGCAGCTGGAGTATTTGAAGTATTTTATAAAAATCCCCAACTTTGTGTTCATTTTAAAATTGGATTTTATGGCAAAAAGGTTCTTTTATGGGTTTGAAATATTTTGATTTTTTTTTTCCTTGTAAGTGGTTGAGTTTTCTTGAAGAAGATATTTTCAGTTGAAAAAAACTCATACTTTTTCAAATTTGGGTGTCTCTTCTGGAACAATTGGAAATGAGATTGGAGCCATGTTTTTGTTTTGTATTTTAAATAACATCAGTTCATGAGCTTCAAATAGAAAAAACTCTTTTAAGAGTGTATCAGATATGAGACACTTCTAGGAAAGGATTTGGATTTGAAATCAGGAAATTAAACTCATGAAAGCAAAAGAATAGTATGTTTTGAGCTTAATGATAAAGTCCCCATACCATAATATGATTAAGTTGCTGTTATCAACATACCTGAGTCTGTTCTCTCCTTAAGAAATAGTTATTTCTTAAGAATAAAAAGATTCTTAAGAATAAAAAATATTTAATGCCATCAAATGGAAATATAAGCTTGTTGATAAATAATTTAGCCAAGTAAATATAGGAGCAATTTACAGCTACTCAATAATTGAAATTACCTGAGCAGTCTATCAAGTCTCATTTGTTCATTCAAAATCTTTTTTTTCAATAATTTGTTTAGATTTTGGTGTTTTGTAATTTGATTTTTTTCTTCAAGGAGTCTTTAAGCACTAACCTCCCTCCCCCAGGAGCAGAAGGAAAAAGCTCTTGCCGACATTTTTTAACACCACATGGAAACAAAACCTTATCTTATGAAGCTGCTCATAATTTAATTAAAATTAATTGAAATGGCATATACAATACTGAAAAACTGTGGGCTGTGATAGCCAGTGCTGGCTTGTGGTGGTGTGCTGGGATTTTGGATCACACTGGAGGCATTGCAGAGTTCAAGTCTTACCTTATGCTGACTGAAACGAGTGTAGGGGGACAAAAATTCAGCAAATACCTTGGTAGGATGCAGTCTAACAAGCAATAAATAAAACAAGAACAAGGAATGTAGGTATTGAAACATTCTGTAATGCTCTCTTCTTTTGTTTTTCTGTTGCCCAGAGAAGGAAATGCGCAGTGTGGTGAAACTCCCTGAGAAGAAAGAACTTTCTGGGGAGCCAGAGAAGGACAAATCCAAAGTCAGGTCCAAAAAACCCACCAATGCTGTGAGTACCCCCTGCCTTCCTGCAGCTGCATGCTTTGCAGGCATTTCTGGGTTTCTCTGGGGTGTGTAGTAAAACCTTCTGTCACTTTGTCACTGGAGGACTCTTGTCTTCTTGGAGCCCCAGGGCTGAAGCTCAGCAGTGTTTGTGCCTGCTGGAATATCAGCACTGCCAAAGCCTCATGCTTCACAAACTGGAAATGACAGGATGGTTAAGTTTCATTAACTAAAATAACTTGTTTTCTGTCTCCAAGGTACGGTATCAAAATTAGCATTTTGAATGCGTGGTCCATGGAAGTGGTTCTTGTGTGACCTGATGCTTCTCCACTGCTCTTTAACCCCAGGGGAGCTCCATGTGCAGGCTGTGGCACATGGCACTTCCACAGACCTGCCCCTCATCCACAATTTCAGCACTAAATTGGAAGCTTTATTGTTCAAATGCATCTTAAAAAGCCAACCCTGTTCCTGCTCCAGCTCTCCACATGCCACCAACTATCCCTCAGAACCCCCACCTGAAGGCAGTGGTAGTTATCTCACTTTCGAGAAGATAATGCTGAGATTCTTTCTGCCCATGCCACAACTCGGGTCCCTCCTAAGACCAAACATGTTCTCCTTCAATCCACACCTGCAGCTGGTAGCTGAAAATGAAGAGTGCAAATACCAGAAGCCTGACACCCTTGCCCCCCAAATGAAAAAAGCTTGTGGGGAGCAGCACGAGATGCTGCTGCTTTTTTTAACAACATGAGGCAAGAGGTTCTGCCTGTCCTCATGACTTTGTTGTGTGTTTGGGAAGAGCCTTCCAGGCTATTGCTGGTGAGAGTTGGCTGTAGGACAGGCAGCAGAGAGCCCGTCCCAGGCTGGAGTGCCTGTGCCTGTTCTTGGGGCTTGGGAGCTACTCTGCCAGAATTAAGAGCTGCCCCCCTACCCAAAGCTCTGCTCTGGTGTCTTCTCTGGGGGAAATAAGGAACACTCCCAGCAACAGGAACCCCCTTCTCTCCAGATTTCTGTCTTCCAATGCAATTGGTCTCAGAGGGGAATGAAACACCTGAGGCTGCACATGGGAAAAGGGCTTGTGAGGCCCCAGCAGGTGTTGGGTTATACCTGCCAAGGCCACAGTGCTGCTGATGTGAACTGTCCTAGCACTCAGTGAACTCTTCTGGAGGGCTTGCAGTTCATGTGGTCTTCTCTTAAATTACAGAGGGATGTATTTAAACTTTTAAAAGAATATTCAGGGTGTGTTTGTCTCATTTCCACTGCAGAGATGAGGTAAAAATAAGCTTTGGGAAGTGTCACAGATGAGAGTTACTAAACTGCTTTCACCCTGAGTTACCTGGAGTGCTCCCATTCCCATTGTGGAATTTTGTGTTGCAGGTGGATCTGTATGTGTGTCTCCTGTGTGGCAGTGGGAACGACGAGGACCGACTCCTGCTGTGTGATGGCTGTGATGACAGTTACCACACCTTCTGTTTAATTCCACCCCTCCATGATGTTCCCAAAGGGGACTGGAGGTGTCCCCAGTGTCTGGCTCAGGTAATCTGACAAATCGCTGCAGTTAGGCCAAAGGCTAATTGGTATTTTGTGGGTTTTTTTAAACTGATCACAGGGATAGAAAATACAATTTGTTGTTATTTAAGGTTGTGCTAACAAGGTGATAAAGGTAAAGCTAAAATGAAGACTGGGCACGCTTATATTGCAAATCTGACACTTAACTCTTTTGAGCCAAAAATTGGTGTGTCTTTGAAACACATTTTGGATTTTAATGTACACCTTTTCTCTATACTTAAAATTGGAGTCTCACTGGTGCTTCAGTGTAGTGGTTTATGGATCTTGTCCTGCTTAGCTCTACTAGAGTAAAGAGAAATTAGGCATATAAATTCATTAATGTTTATACAGATTTATAAATAAATATGGTGATTTGGTGAATCAAGCAGAGTTTCCTCTTCTGACTCTGCCCTTTGGGACAGTGTTTTCATTTCAATGGTGTCCTGCCTTCTTACCCCTCAGAAGCTGTTAGAGGAGCCCATTTGTGTAAATCTGAGCACAGCATTGTGTTAATATGTTATAGAAACAATTACATTTTCACTTCCAGGAGTGTAACAAGCCTCAAGAAGCCTTTGGGTTTGAACAAGCAGCACGAGACTACACCCTGCGCACGTTTGGGGAAATGGCTGATGCCTTCAAGTCAGACTATTTTAACATGCCAGTACATGTATGTTCCTGCTTTATCCTGGTGTTGTGTAGGGGTTGCTTTGTGTGGTTAGTTAAAAGAGGTTACTCTGGGGAGGGAGGAAGGGAGGGATTCTGGTTCTGAATGGGATGAAATCCCAAATCAGAGGTTCTTATTTACATCAGCGAATCCTGGTTCTTGCTGGTGTCTTGGTTTCTTGTTCTACCAGCTGCTCGTGGTTTTATTTGTTTTTTTCCCACTTCAGAAGGAAGTGTCTGTAGGAAAGAGAACTGTGACTGTCAGCCATTCCTGAGAGAACAGGGCAGCACCATCTCCTGGAACTACATCTCTGCTGCAGTTGTTTTTCTCTTGTTGAAACAATTTTAAAGTGGGGAAAAGCTTCAAGCTAATGGAGATTCCTCCCTGAGACAGCATTGATGCACATGCTTATCTACTGATTCCTCAGTACACACTCCCTTTTCTTCTCATACCTAGATGGTCCCCACTGAGCTGGTTGAAAAAGAATTCTGGAGACTTGTCAGTACCATTGAAGAGGATGTGACAGTGGAATATGGAGCTGACATTGCTTCGAAGGAGTTTGGCAGTGGCTTCCCAGTTAGAGGTGGGAAGTTTAAAGTTAGACCAGAAGAAGAGGTAGGTCTTTAAGTTCACTCTGAATGTTTTTATTGCAGTTTTACATTGAATAACTCCTTGGTTCAAAGCACAATAATGGAACTGGGTTGCAAAGTGTTTGTTTTGTGTATCTGACAGAGTATTTGAAGAGGAGAACTACACTGGGGTTTTGAATAAACAAAACTTGTGATCAGCCATTCAAAGCCACAGGTTTATTCTAGTAGTTAATAAATAACTTCCAAACCAAATAAAACCAAATAAAAAAAGGTCTCATTTTAACAAAGCAGGTCAGGTCAGGGTTGTGAAAGAGGCAAAGACAATGGAGGGTTTAGGCTTTGAGTCATTGACCTGTTTCTTGCATTCCTCAGTTGGGGAAAGTGCTTTTCTTCTATTGCTCTTTAGCAGTTTTATCTTCTTGTATAAACCTGTGATTGTTCTGTTCAATTTTCAGGAATACCTTGATAGTGGCTGGAATTTAAACAACATGCCTGTGATGGAGCAGTCTGTGCTTGCTCACATCACTGCGGACATCTGTGGGATGAAATTGCCCTGGCTGTACGTAGGAATGTGCTTTTCCTCATTTTGTTGGCATATAGAAGACCATTGGAGCTATTCCATTAACTATCTGCATTGGTGAGTTTGAGGAATAAACCCAGTTTAGGAAACAATCTCCCTTTCCTTCCCTGTTCCCCTTAATTAGTGGACTAAAAGCAGATTCACAGAGCTCAGCCAGAATAACCATTGCTGTCCTGTTGCAGCAGGGTCAAATCTGACAGTATAATTCCTACATTGATTTACTTTTGGACAAGAGGTCATATTTTGGAAAGAGACATCCATTCCCAGTTTTAAAAAATCCATGAGAGATGCAGCAGATACTCCATCAAATGTTTTATTATACTCAATGTAAACTAAAAACCATGTGAGTTTTCTTTTAAAATTCATCCAGCTTCAGCTAACAACTCAGTTCCGGCACGTTTTGTCTGTTAGATGGATCATGCTGTCATAAATCCTCTCATCAAGCCAACACTTGTCAGCTGTAATCAGGACAGATCCTTGCCATCTCTTTGATATTTTAAATAGACTGAACTTCTTGAACTTCTCACCTTACAACAGCTTTTCTAGAATCTGGATTATGGTTGTCACTCTTCCTGAAACTTGTCAAGCTCTTTCTCTTTCCCAGTTCATATGAGTATTGAAGCAGAATGGTAAAACCACATCCCAGCTGCTGTTCAGTGGGTCCCTTTTGGTTGATTGTTCAGTTGCTGCTCCTTGAAATAGCAGCTGCTGCAGTGTAGCCCAAGAGCCAGTGACTTAATTCACTTGCTTTCGTGACTGTTATGAAAACAAATGTGTGAGTGAGGGTGAGTGAAGGAGTGACAGGATTACATGGTAAAAATGATCTTTCTTCTCATGTGGTGCTCCTTTTTTTTTTCTTATTGTCTCAGTCTTCAGTCAGACCGAAAACTGTGGGTGGGAGAGGAGTTTGCAGTACAGATTTAATTTCTTCTAGGAGAGTTTCCCTGTTCTTAGAATGGCTTTCTGTCCTCCACAGTGTGCCCCCAATTGCATTATTGTCTGCAGAAGGGCAGAAGGGTGTCAGTGCATACATGTACATGAGCACACATGTGATACATCTGGACACAAGTTAAAGTTGCTTGACCTGCTTTCAATTTGTTTATCCTCCACTGGGAAAGTCCTGGATGTCTTTTCACTTGCAGATATTGTTCCTTATTTCCTTTCAATGCAGAAGTTTAAGTTTGCATTGGAGAGCAATGGGAAATTGAGGTTAAAGCTGTTCTTGGCCAGAGCAGTCTGAACAACCTGCTTCTGCAGAGGCAGTGCTCCAAACTCTGAAAAGACTCCAAAAAGGCAGGACTGGTTCCTGGGTGAGTCCTAGGGATGGTGTGTCCATCTTCAGCGTTCCCATGTGCCCTGGAGGAGCCTGTGTCCTGGTGTTGTGAGCAGCTAATCCCAAGTGACCCAGGCTGCAGCAGCAGAGCTTTCCCCGGGTTGCAGACAATAGTCCTCCTACAGAACACTGAGTCCTATGTTAGTTGTAGAAATGGTAAAAGGAAAAAAAAAACCAAAATCTTTGCTTCTAAAGATGCTTGGAAATAAATAAGATGTCAGTCCTGGACAGAGGAAGAATTGCCATCGTTGCTGCTAGCATTTATACAGGCAGGGATGTGGAGCAGTTGGGAAGCAGAGCACAAAAACCTGTGACCTCCACTGCTGCTCCCTTGGGCTGCTGGCACCTCAACACCTGCATTAGAACTGTCTGTTACTTGTTCCCCTGAGGTCCAGAGACCCTCAGTTCCAGTATCCTGCTCCAAGGTTAGCACAGTTCATATCTGTTACCCATTCCTTGGTGCTGGCACCCATCAGGCAGCAGAACTCTTGACTAGCCCAGTCCAGACACAGGATGGTTTTTAGTTGCATCTGTGGCTGGTCTTCCTGGATTCCCAGAGTTGTTCTGGGATGATGACCAGGTCCAAGGCTGCAGAGTTGTCCCAGGATGATGGCCAGGTTCAAGGCTGCAAAGTCATTTAATTCTCCATAACAACTCCTTGTGATGCCTTGTGTGTAACTGCCCCTCTGTAGTCCATCCTGCTGCCTGCCCTCTTCCCCTGACACAGGAGCTGTGTGAGTACAGGAATGAGCTCCTAGGGATGAGAGACTTCTGGATTCACACTTCACTCTTTTCTTTTGAAGTCCTCCCAATTGCCTCATGATTGATGGAAGAAAATAACACTGTTGGGTCAGTTTTAGTCTGCCAGTTCTTCAGAAGTCTTGGAATAAGGTGATCTGTCTGTTTTCCTGTCTAAATACCTTTTCTAAATTCATTCTTTATAAGGCCCTGGAGGCATTTTCATCTCAGCATTGCAGTGAGCCAGTGTCAGTGTAAGCTTGAAACAGTATCTGCTGGAACACATCTGCATCCCCTTAATTCTCTCAGCTGGCTTGCATCGGGTTAAGCTGGTGCTGGGAGTTCTTTGTTCCTACTCTGGATATGGATTTTTTTTTCCCCTTGAAGTCTTGCATAATTTGGAAGTTTTCTGAAGTTTCTGATTTCTGCTTCCTGTGTGTTGCTTTTATGGCAGTTATGCATAAGACAGAAAGAACTGGCTTTGGTTGTTGGACCCAAGAGGGAGTTTGTGTTCATGGGAAAAGACAAGCAGCTTATGTTTTGAAGTTGTGCTGGAATCAGCAGAACTTCACTGATGACTTCTTCAGGCTTTTTCTCCCTCCCCCTGAATATTTGAAGTACCTGCTCAGAAGTGTAGGCAGTTAAAAACAGGTCTGGAGAAGAGGGACCTGTGTAAAATGTGAAGATTCAGGAAGGTATAGAACCTTTGCATTCCTTCCTGGTGATATGCCCTTCCTTTGACATGGTGTATTTTAAAGCAGAAGACTAAAAATGTAACTTAAAGTTTGCTTATATTTAACTTTTTTTAATAATCTTGCAGGGGGGAGCCTAAAACGTGGTATGGAGCCCCAGGGTACGCAGCTGAGCAGCTGGAGGATGTAATGAAGAAACTTGCTCCAGAGCTATTTGAGTCCCAGCCAGATCTCTTGCACCAACTTGTCACCATAATGAACCCGAACACTTTGATGGCCCACGGGGTGCCTGTATGTGTCGGACTCCTGTGCTACTCCCCCAACCCAACCCTCTTTGATTGGAACGCTACTTAAAGCTGATAATTGAAGCCACTTTTGTTACAGAGGTGGTGTGGTGGTTTCCATGTGTTGCATCTTCCTTATCCAATATAATGTGCCAGTGTGAACAGATGGGCAATGGAATTGTTGCCTTTGGAATCGACTGGCAGACTCTTCTCTGGAGATCCATCTTGGATATTTCTATTTCTGTGTCTCAGCTGCAAGGTTTAGGCTTTACCTTTGGAACAATGGCAGGAGCTCTTGTATGTCTGTTCAATCAGACACTGTTTTTTTGGCACAGAGTTTCTGTCAAGGGCCCAAACCCCATTCTTCCTTTATTTGTCATCCACATTCTCTTATTTTTCCTGGATAAGTCCTTAGGTATTTAAAAAACATTTTTTCATCAGATTCATCTTATTCCATACTAGATTATTCATGGGAATTATGTCCCTTTACAACTTAATTGGCTTTTGATGAGCTGGCCTTGGGACTTGAAGGAAAATTTGGAAAAGCAGCAAAATTTGTGGTGTCTTCTATGATTTGGTAGCCTCCAAAATGGAAGGATGCAGGAAGAGACCTACCTGCTTTCATGCTGACTGTATAGCCCCAACAGTATTAGATGAACAACAGTATGAACTTTAGGTTCCCAATTTCTCTTCCCCTTCAGCTGCACACTGGAGAGAGCTGGATCTGTGTTGACCTTAACCCTGAGGTGTGAGGAGCACAAGGCCCAGGCAGGCAACCTAGAACTGTTCAGAGTGGGGTGTGGCCGAGTGGAACCCTTGCCTTTCTGGGGTTTTACATGGCACTTTATCAGCTGCCACTTGTAATTGTTAGGCTTGTGGTTTAAAACTCTGGGAAGTCCTCACAGAAGTTACTGCGAATTGGAAATCCATGTTCTCCTTGCAGCCGCCGCCTGTGTGTGGGTGTGAGCTGATGCTGGCCTGTCTGTCCCCCCAGGTGTACCGAACCAACCAGTGTGCTGGCGAGTTTGTGATCACCTTTCCCAGAGCTTACCACAGCGGCTTCAACCAGGGCTTCAACTTTGCTGAAGCTGTGAACTTCTGCACCGTCGACTGGGTATGTTCCAAACCAGTTTTCCCTAAGTGAGCAGTTCCAAAGCTGTTCTAGCTAGTGTACAGCTCTGATTTATTGTTGATGCACAAATCTAGAGCACAGATCAGAAGGAACCTGTTACACCTGGCAGCATGGTGTTTGCTGAAAGGGCTTGAACTGGGGCCTTCCTCTGGTTCCAAAGGTTTGGTTTGGAATTATACATCAGGGCTGACATAGCTTTTGCAGCACAGTGCTGTGTGTACCTGGAGTATGACATGCACCAGTGCTACTGGAGTTTGCTCATTTTTGTGTCCCCAAATTCCATTTCAAGTCAAAAGCTGGAGTGAAATTTCCTAATTTATTGCACTGGAACTTCTCTTAAGAGGTGCTTTCTGCAGCTGGAAACAAAATTCTACTCGGATATCTTTTCTGCTTTAGCCTCTGTGATACATGTAACACATGTTAATAACAGTTAAAGACACTGATATTCCTCTTGTGGGGAAAAAAATAGGGATTGCATCTCATGTGAGAGCATCCTCTTCCGTAGAAAATGTGCTCTAGGTTTTCAGGGAAGAACAGCTTAATGAGAAGAGAGCAGAAAGTTCTCAAGTTCAAATGGAAGGTTTACAGAGCAGTACATCGTTCCCAGTAAGCTTCACTCAGCTCACTGAACCAGCAGAGATGGGTGCACTTTACAGTTATTGGGTTGGAGTTATTGAATAAGTTCTTTGTCTTTTTTAAAATAAACATGAATGGAGAACAGTTGCTCCAAAATTACAAGTAATTTTACCTTTACAGCAAATGACTCAGACACACAGTGCTGTCTGATTTCACAAAGACTCTTTGAAGCTTCTGATACTTCAAATTACTTCTCTTGTGACTTTTTTTTCCCCCCAGAAGGTCTTGGCTATTTGTAAGTGTAGCCCAACTAAAAAGCTTGCTAGATATAAAAAAATATTACTTAGAAGAGGGAGATTACTAATATTGCAAGAAAGCTTTCTGCACTTGACTGTGCTCGCATGTCAGTTTGGTCTGATTTGGTTTTTCCTCTTGTCCTTCCATGAGTTTAACACTGAACCCAACACATAACCTCATTGTACCTGAGCATCACTGCCTGGCCTTAAAATAGAGCTGAGTGACCTGCCCAGCTCAGGATGAGCTGTGTGCTCTGCCTGCAGCCAGTTAAGGATGTCAGTGCTCCCTGAGCCAGCAGTTTCTTGTGCTGGGAGAAGGCCCAGGGTGCCCTGCATGTGCCTGGGATGGGCATCCCTCAAGTGGTGGAAACAGGCCGGGTTTATGTACTTGTCCTTTTGATGCTTACTTGGCCTCAGTGCATTTTTATCTTGGATCTTCCTGAGCCCACGGTTTAGTGATTTAGTAGCCCTTAATTACGACCTTTACAAGAGAGGGCACCTCCCCCAGCTACTCAGCTCACACCCACAGAGTCCACTGGGATGAGCATTCCTGCTGTACACAGCTCGGGATCTTGATTTCTCTAGCTTTACACTCTGAAGTATGAATATTACTGCTAGAAGGATGTGTCTTAGCCTTTCCTTGGGGCAGTTTTTGGTCGGTAGCACGCAGAGTTAGCAGCTGGCTGTCACTGCCTGAGTGCAGCCCCTGACGCCGTGTCTGCCCCGCAGCTGCCCCTGGGCCGGCAGTGCGTGGAGCATTACCGCCTGCTCAACCGCTACTGCGTCTTCTCCCACGACGAGATGATCTGTAAAATGGCTTCCAAAGCAGATGTCCTGGACGTTGTGGTGGCATCTACAGTCCAGAAAGACATGGCTATTATGATTGAAGAGGAGAAGAGGTTGCGTGAGAAGGTCGATAAACTGGTGAGTTGTAGGAAGTAATGGTTTGGGTGGGAAGGGGATTTAAAGGTCATCTTGCTCCATCCCCTGCCACGGGCAGGGACACTTTCCACTAAACCAGGTTGTTCCCAGCCCTATCCCACCTGGCCTTGAACACTTTGAGAGATGGAATTCGTTATAATTAATGAAGTAACAGCTGAAACAGTGATGTGAGAACGTGCTGGGTTTTGTACTGGGGTGTCAGAGGCTTAGAGGTACATAGTCCCTTCCTAAGTTGTGGATTTCAGAGGACTACCTGGGTAAAAAATCGTTGATCATGCACCTTATTTTAGTACCTGCCCTTTAATGTTCAGAATGTCACTTTTAAGGTATTATTTATACTTTCTGTAATTTGGTCAGAAAAGCTGATTTTTCATTAACCAAGATTTCTGTCTACCTGGGTTTAATATCTTATATCTAAACTTTATTATCCTTTTGATAAATTTACCTTCTGATGTTTTATCTTGAAATAACCACCTCTTTGTAACAGTCACTTCTTCATTAGGCTTTGATGTGACACTCTTGCAGGGAGTGACTGACTCGGAGAGGGTGACGTTTGAGCTCTTCCCTGATGATGAGCGACAGTGCCTGAAGTGTAAAACCACCTGCTTCATGTCAGCAGTTTATTGTCCCTGCAAACCTGGGTTGTTGGTGTGCTTGTACCACGTTGAGGACCTCTGCTCCTGTCCCACCTACAAATATAAACTGGGGTAAGCTTGAGTAGCTACCACCATGATCTGGAGATAGTATTGTCAGTGCAGATACTGTGGTTTGGTAATCTCTGCTGCCAGTGGGGTTGGTCTCTGCTTCTGTTTCAGCTCTTTGCAAATCCAGTGCCCCCACAACAATGGGACTGTTTTGTGCTCACATACAAAGCCTCTTCAGCATTCAGCTCTTCTTGCTATATAATGGCAAAAATTGCTGGCTAAGTTAGTTTGCATTTTTATTTATAGCAACCAGGTCATTGTCCCTTAGATCCAGTCCTTGCCAAGGAGTACTGTTTTGCTTTTTGGTGCTTTCCTTCCAGTTGTTAACTTTCCTGTGCTGTTTAGTACATCTTTGTCCTACATGAACATAGCTTGTTCTAAGACAGTTTCACAATTCCTTAATTGTCCTGTAGAAATTGCCTTTCCAAGCAATTGCAGTGTTGAAACTGTCTCAAAAGGAACATAGTGTGGTTGTAAGGTCTTAATTGTTTAACTCTGAGTGCACAGAAGCTTATTTCTCTGTTGTATGGACCAATGCATCTTAGAATTACAAAATGGTTTGGGGCTGGAAGGGACTTTAAAGCTCATCTCATTCCATCCATGCCATGGGCAGGGACACCTTCAAGGGATCCAGGTTGCTCCAAGCCCTGTCCAACCTGGGTCCTCTTCTTGGTGCCCCTCCTTCCACCCTGCTGCTGCCCTGCAGCGTTGCTGGAGGTGTGAGCTGTGTGCTGCCCGCAGGTACCGCTACACCCTGGAGGAGCTGTACCCCATGATGAACGCGCTGAAGATGCGTGCAGAGTCCTACAACGAGTGGGCTTCCAATGTCAATGAGGCCCTGGAGGCAAAGATCAACAACAAAAAAAGTGAGTGTCTTTCCTGCTGCCTGTAGCACATAATTTAAAAGGGCTGGTGTTTTTCAGTTTTTAGTTTCTGAACCATAGCAACTTTTTTCTTACGTGACAATCAAAAGAATTAATTTCTCACTTTGTGTTTTAAAGTAAATATTTTAGCTGTTACAGTCCCAGAAATGATGCTAAGCTGTCTCTGTGGCAAGACTGTAAATCACTTTGACACAAAATATAACTGAAGTAGAAACACATTTAACGTGTCGTGTTTCTAAGCCTTACCATGGAAAAGGCATCACAAAGGGAGACTTCTTAACTTAATGTCTTTTCCTACAGGTCTCATCAGTTTCAAGGCTTTGATAGAAGAATCAGAAATGAAGAAGTTCCCAGACAATGACCTGCTGCGACACCTCCGGCTGGTGACACAGGACGCAGACAAATGTGCCTCGGTGGCCCAGCAGCTGTTGAATGGCAAGAGACAGACCAGGTAAGGGCCACTCCATGTCTGCAGCAAAATGGATGGATGTCAGTGGCCAGTGATGGATGCTAGTGCTCTGCAAGATTTAAAAATTAAAAGAATCTTTGTTCCCTCAGCAGAGCTGTCTTTGACAGGGAGATTCAGTTTTACTACGTGTGATAAGTTAAACATCCTTGGTTTTCAAATCTCTTCTTCCTCTGTGTTTTACAGTTAGTCTGTAAATTCATTCCAGTGTTCCCTAAAAAGAAAAGATGATGTGGTATGTCCAGCCAGAGTAACACTCAGCAAGATGCAGTCCCCTTGTCTTTGTGCTGTGGGCACTGTAAATCTGTTCACAGTGCAGCTGTTGTTGTATTCATTACCCTCTGTGTTGTTGAAAAACAAAGTGCCTTAACTCCCTGAGCTGCTGCTGGTGGGAATGTTGTACAGGAGCTCTGAAAAAAAAATATGCTCCTCACACTGAATCTTTTAGACATGTTATTTGCTCGAGGGATTTGAAGTTAGGGCAGAGTTTGGGTAACATATTCTTTGTGAGCTGCCTGCCTGGTCTTGCTGGCACTCCGTGTCTGAAATGAGTTGAAAAGAGCCAGAACAGAAGGCCAAGGCCAGTTCTTCTCATTGCACAAGTCTAGTTGTGCCTGTATTGATGTCAGAGCCTTTCTCTCAGGATTCACCAATTACCATCTTCTGTTGTGTCATTCTTCACCCATAGATCCCAGACTGGTTTGGGATGGAAGGCACTTAAAGCTCATGCAGTTCCACCCCTGCCATGGGCAGGGACACCTTTACCTATCCCAGGATGCTCCAAGCCCCATCCTACCTGGCCTTGGGCACTTCCAGAGATCCAGGGGCAGCCACAGCTGCTCTGGGCACTCTGTGCCAGGGCCTCCCCACCCTCACAGGGAACAATTCCTTGCCAATACTCCATCTAACCCTGCCCTCCTTCAGCTTAAAGCCATTCATAAGGGCACCCAGATCCACCATGGGCACCCTGAGCCTTGTGGGATGGTGGTTTCTAAGAAAATGTTGGGTGTATGTATGTGGAGGACAGTACTGCTTATGTCCAGCAATCTTAAGTGTGAAGTACTGTCGCCCTGAAAATAAGCCTTCTAATTTGGAGTCAGAACTGTTTGTGTTGTTTTGTAAAGTTACTCTCAAGTTCCCACGAAATCCTGCACAAACAAGATGTGTTTTTCTAACTGTCCTTCTTGTTTTTCATTCCATTCATGATAAACAAGGGTTTGATGGACTTCTGTCCAAACCAATGGAGATGGACAGGAGAAGATCTCCCTGTCCAATCCACGGGGTCTCAAAGAATTGTATAAAAGCTGTGAAAAATAAAACTTCCTTCTTCTTCTTCTGACACTCAACCTGTGTGTGTGTGTCTGTTCGTTCGTGCTCTCGAGCGACAAAGTACTTCATAAAAAATTGTCATTTGTCCTATCTGGAGAATTTTCACCCATTTCTGCTGCTTTGAACAACATGATGTTTATTGGAGCAGTTGCCTTTTGTGCTGGTAGAACTGCCCATGTGTAGTTCCTGCGTGTCAGCTGCCTCAGCAGGACTCGTGTAGCTCATCACTCCTGCGTTCTTGCAGCGCTGTGAAGGCTGGCTTGGAAGGACTTCAGGGGTAGAATGTTCTGCTGTCACACTTAGACATGATTCTTGTATTCCTTCCTGGTGGTCCCTGTGTAAGCCTTTGTAGTAGGCACTTGATAAAAATTCACCTTTGTTGTCTTGCACACACAAGAGGATGAAGCCTCTGTCACAGCAACATAAAAATACTGCAACAGGGAATGAGAAATTCAGCGCTGCCACAGGCATGACTTCCAGATAGGGAATTTCCAACCCACAGGCTTGAGGCACCATCATCAAAGGGCTTGTCCACTTCTGATCTCCTCCTTCATTTGGTGTTGAGCCATCTCTTCTTCTGGCATTCCCAGTCCATGTTCTCCCATCCCTGGTGCTTGTTCAGGTGTTCCAATGCTCAACTGGGAGCAGCAGCCAAGCCCTTCCCAGCTCTGTGCCTTCCTGCACTGAATGTGTCCCTGACTTTGTTTAGCCTGGGGAGAGCTGGGAGCAATTTTTGTCTTCATCTCCTTGACTAGGTCTGTTCTTTTGTCACCATGAGAGGCTCTCAGACTTCCTCACAGCTGGGCCTGCCAGCTCCTGCAGCATCCCAGACTGGGATGAGTAATTCACCCTGTGCTGCTGCTGTGCACGGCCTCAAGGCAGTGCTTGCACTGAGAGTCTTGTTCGCTCTAGAAGAGGTTTTAGTCCTTCTCACACCATTTCTCCGTGGATCTTTTGATCTTTTTTGACATGTTTCTGGGGAAAGTCCAGTTTCATGTCCTCATAATTTTTAAGAGTTTTAAAACTCATGTTACTTGATTTTTTTTTCATATAAGATTGAGGTGGGGGATACTTGTAACTTTCAAAGGAAGAAATAAAGAAGAGAATTAATCTGCTTAAAATCTTCAGACATGTTACATCACATGCAGATTCATGTGCCTGAAGCTCACATCTGCAGGATGCTGGAGAGCCTCCATCACGCTGAGTGCCAGGTGTTGGTTAGGAAGGATTATGGATTCTGCCTAAAATTTGGTTTGTGCTTTTGGCAAATTTTCCATTATGGAATGAGCATTTTGGTCTGATCCTGAGTTTGGAAGAGGCATGCAGGAGACTTGTCTGCTGTGGGAAGGTCGTCCCTGTCAGTCACAGCAGTCAGTGGCACTGGAGGATCTCCTCCAGTACAGCAAACACAGCAGTTCATGGGGAGAAGACCAGGAGTGATGGTAATAAATCCCAGTAAATCTTGTGACTCCTGCTCACCTGCTTCTCTGCAGTACCTGAAGAGATACAAATGGGCTGTACATCCCTATTTCCTCTGGTTCTCTGGGTGCTGGGGGGTTAAACCCTCACAGATGCTGGCTGGGAGATGTTCTGTGAACATCTGAATGGGGCCAGGGCAGTGTGGCCTTGTTCTGCTGGCACTGGAAGGCAGCAGTGTTCCTGCACTGTTGCCATGTTTTTCCTGTCTTTCCCCTTCCTTCTCTAGATCTCCTGAAATCTGTTCCATTCCTTAGAGTCTCTGGGAATTTGTGCTTTGAGACCTTTGTAATTAATAACCCTGGATGGGCATGGGCTTGGCTTCTGTCAGTGGTTTTTCTTAGGCTCAAGTAATTTCTGGTTTTCAAAAACATCTTGTGACAGCTTTGCCATTTAGATATGTGTGTGTATATGTATATAAATATTTATGTATGTCAGAACTTGTGCCTTTTCTTGGAAGATACTGTATAACTTCCTCAAAAACCAGTAGAACAAAGCAGACTGTAAAGAAACCTGTGTTGTACCTGAGGCTTTGAATTCATTTTATTGTTCAGCTGACTGCAGGGTTTGGAACTCCCAATGTGATCCTGTGTATCCGTTAAAAATACCTATTTTTAACACAGAATGGGAAATTAAAATTTATTTTATAGTGTTCACATTGCAGTCATGCTGGCATATCCTGCTGGGCTGTTCTCCTCTTTTGTAAAAATAACACACTGTGGATTCAGTTGGAGCCAGCATTGTAAGGGATCTCTTTCCTTTTCTGTTCAGGGTTCTCAGACCTCATTAATACTGGCTTGAGTTTAGAAAGCTTTTAATATTGGGCAATTTGTTAACACTTATAAGCCACTCATTTGATACAAAGCTTTTAGATAAAAATAAAAACGCTGATTTCAGGGGTAGACAGGATTTTTCAGAAGTGCCTACACGACCTGTCAATATAAAACCCATTCAGAATTGGGATTTGTTCTCTTTTGGTCTAGGCATGGGCAGAGCTGAATACAATAGCTACTGCAACATAACTGAATAGTTTATCCACAGTTGCTTTGTGTTCTGGAAAAAAAGCTTAATTTTTTTTCATAATAACCAGTGCCCTTCCAAGGCTGAGTAGTTGTTCCAGAATCCTGTTTAATATGAGTGTTTCAACAATAGCTCGTCCTGCAGTGGCAGACTGAGGTTTCTGATGTGTGTGAGCCCTGGGCTGCTTGGGTGCTCGTGAATATTCTGTTATTCCTGAAGAAGGCCTGGCTGACATGAAATCATAAGCAGATGTCAGGGAATCGAAAAATCACAGAATGGTTTGGGTGGGAAGGGACCTTAAAACTTAGCTTGTTCCACTCCCTGCAGGGACACCTTCCACTAGACCAGGTTGCTCCAAGCCCTGGCCTCAAAGTTGAGAGTTTCTGGTGTTTTTCAGGGTAATAACCAGGAAAGCTGAACGCTGTCGTTGCAGGTACCGCTCCGGGGGAGGGAAGTGCCAGAACCAGCTGACGGTGAACGAGCTGCGGCTGTTCGTGAGGCAGCTCTACGCCCTGCCCTGTGTCCTCAGCCAGACACCACTGCTCAAGGTAACCTGGAGAGCCTCGGGAGGGGAGCAGGAGCATTTACAGAGTGATGGCTTTGCCCTGTGTTCATCTGCCATCTCACTGTTTGCTCCAAGAATTAATACCTGGGCACTGGCGGGCTGGGCTGACCTGTGCACATGGGATGCTGAAGGAAGGAGCTCTGACCAGCCTGCTGTTCATGTCAGCAGAGTTTTATACTGCACAGGCAAATGGAACCATTCATATTGTGTGAATGATTGCAGGAGAAGGAGCAGGATGACCTGGGTAACTACAGAGTAAAAGTTTGGGGTCAGTTAACTGGTCTGCTCTTACGAGTAAAGCCAGGTTAAGCTGAGAGCATTCAAACTCCCCAGTGCTCTGAGGGACAGCTCTCTCGTTCTTACCACTTTCATTCTTTGTTAATCCTGAATCAGCTTTCTCAGTCTTGTAGTTAGATCCCTCTTCATGCTCTCAAGCCACATTCCAGGAAACTCCACAGATAACTCCAGCCAAACCCAGCCCAAATCCTCTCTCTATCAGAGAACCTGCTGCTGGCAGGAGTCAGGTCACTGTGAATCCCATGACCACCAGCTGTGCTGGTTCTCTGCTCCCCAGATGATCAGCCCTCAGGCAAACTGAAAGCAATTCAAAATCTTGTTTCAGAATTTGCCAAAATGTTCCATATCACACTGAGGGGCAATTAAAAAAAAAAAAATTCTGTGCCACTGCATTTCATGTCTTAAAGAAGAAGGGCTTTGCATATTTGTGACACTTGAAACCAGGAAATGCCATGTCCAGCTCCTGAACTGTCCCTCAATATCCACCCAACACTGAGACACCAGACAGTGCCATGTAAATGAATGGGAATAAACCAGTTCAACTCAGCTTTGACTGCTGCTTTGGAAGCTTTATCAGCCCTGCAGTGTGTGGATCAGATTTGATACAGTCCTATTTACAGTCATTTGTTTATAGCACTGAAGCTGTGAAGTTTTCTTGCTTGTTGAAAAGCAGAAATTTGGAAATGCCAGACATGCAAACAGTTCCTCTCCATCTGGCATTCCTGAACAGGGAAATAACAAACACATATGGTATGGGTGTTCTTTGTATCATCCTCAACGAGCCTCAATTATAAATTAAATAATATAAATGACCAGCATTACTGGAGATGGGTTCACAATTCAGTCTGTCTCTAAGACATGTTTTATTCCATTCTGGGGGAGGTTGCCCACCCTGGGAAACAGCCTCACTGGCAAAATGCCAAGGTGTTGGCTGTGAGGGAAGAACTTCCTGCAGGAACAGCATTTCAGGCAGCACTTGGGAGTACTGGGCAGGTTGCTCCATGCAGAATTATCACAGCCTTCACTGTAGGATTGCTCTGGATGACTGCTTTATCCTGGGGAAAGTGCAAACAGCCCCAGAAATACCTTTTGGGGTAATGAGCTGCTGAATACCTGGAGAGAGAGGTGTTGCATGAGAGAGTAAAATGCCTGTGACTCACTGTTTCTGTAGGGTGCAGCTCAAAAGCCTTAGCAGTGCAGCAGAAGTGAACCCAAAGCCTCTGTGCCCTTCCCAGTGTTTTTCAAACCCTTCATAATCCTCACCTTGCTGTTCCTCAGCTGCCTGAACCATTCCAAAGCAAAGCCAGAGCGCAGTACCCATGGGAACACTCAATTTCCCTTTACATCCTTTCTGTTCTTTGGAGGCCTCTGTGTGACACCTGTGGGACTGGAATTGCCTTGTTGTGGGATACTCAAGCTCTTGGCCACGTTACCCATGAGGAGGTGCTGGTTCAATGCTCTGTGTTGAAGACACTACTGTAGTGTTCCAGCCCTCGGGATAGTTTGCCATGTGTGCTGTGTGCATTGCAGTCGGGGTTTGCCAGGAGCCTGTGCTCCTGTTGTTAACCTTGCACTTCCATGGCCAAGTGACTTAGCAGAGGACTTTCGTCTGATTTATTATTGCACTTGTGTATTTCAGGATCTCCTTGACCGTGTGGAAGCTTTCCAACAGCAAAGCCAAAAGCTCCTTTCTGAAGAGATGCCCAGCGCTGCAGAGCTGCAGGAGCTGCTGGACGTCAGCTTCGACTTCGACGTGGACCTGCCGCAGCTGGCGGAGCTGCGCACGCGCCTGGAGCAGGCTCGCTGGCTGGAGGACGTGCACCTGGCCTGCTCCGAGCAGAGCTCCCTCACCCTGGATGACATGAGGCGCCTCATAGACTCCGGGGTGGGGCTCGCGCCCTACCCGGCGGTTGAGAAGGCCATGGCGAAGCTGCAGGAGCTCCTCACCGTGTCCGAGCACTGGGATGACAAAGCCAGGAACCTGATAAAGGCCAGGTAGAGCCAAATCTCAGTGTTGCATTTTGTAATTCCCTGAGTTGTTTCAGATGGAAATGCCCTGACTCCTGCGGGGGCTCCCCTTTGTTCATCCAGTTCCCAGCTTGAAGGCAAAGCTTGTGCCAGCCAGAAGGGGCAGGGCTGGAGGAGGGGGATGAGGGATGGAGTGGTTTCAGGTGTCAGGGTTGCCTTGCAGTGTGTGTATTGTTCTACCATCTTGTGCAAATTCTCCTTCTGCTACAGGGAAGGGGTTTAAGATGACTCCTCCTTCTTTTCCACCTTCCCCTCCCCACTGTCACGTGTTCAGATAAAGCTCAGATAGGTGCCACCAATGGTAAAATTTCCCAGTCCATAGGAGTCCCTGTAGGACTATTTCTGACTAACAAGGAGGAGATTTTTCCAGATTAGTTGGTGCAGGGAAGAAGGAAATAAGCCAAATATCCTTGCTAAGAAAAGTTTTCTTGTAGTTTTTGCCTTCCAATTTATAAAGTAAAACAGGGGAGAAGACAGTGTACTTAAAATTGAGGAAGGTGGCACAAACTTACGCACTAGGTTTCTTCCCTCAAGTTTCCTTTTTTTAAAAAAAATTGTCATACTTGGAGTATTGGAGTGTTTCTTACCCCCTACGAAGCAGAGTGTTTTGAGATAACTTCATATAGCACATTAATGACTAAGCTTGGGTTTAATACTCAGTAGGGAGCTGTGTTGAGTTTGTACCTCTCTAAAACCTCAGAATCAAACTGGGAAATACAGAAAAGCCAGTTTCAGGGTTTTAACCTTCTAATGCAGAATCTATCAGCTGATGCTGGTCTAGGGTCTGGTGGGTGTTTGTCATTCAAAAGTTAATAAAAGGTAAACCTTCCTTAAGTCCAAATGTGAGAATATTTCTAGCAGGAGTCTAGAGTAAGCAGACATTCCTAAACCTCCGCTGCTCCTGATGCCCCAGCTCTGCTGGGTGCAGCCAGTACTGAACATAACATCATTATTTGGTGTGACCCTCTGATTTTAATACCCCAGTGGAGTGGAAGTGCCCCTCTGTAAGCAGCATCTCCCATGTGGGCTGTTGTGCTCCCCAGGCCCCGGCAGTCCCTGAGCAGCCTGGCAGCAGCAGTGAAGGAACTGGAGGAGATCCCAGCCTACCTCCCGAACGGAGCAGCGCTGAAGGATGCAGTGCAGAAGGCCAAGGACTGGCTGCAGGAGGTGGAGGCTCTGCAGGTACGTGAGCCTGGCTGCTGGGGAGGGACAGTGACCCTGCTGGTGTCACCAGAGCCATCCCACCCCATGCGTGCTCCGGTGTCACAGTGATTCGGAGCAGCCTCAGGCATTGGTCACCTCAGGCATGGAGCAGTTATTGGTTACCTCAGGCAGGGCACTCACTGCCCTGATTCTTGCTTCTCTTTCTGATCTGTATTCCTTCTCATTTCCAACTAACTGCCTGCAAGAAAATCTATAAAACAGCTGTTAGCAAAAATCTAAGGTTAAAAAGTTATTGCATTGTGGAACTTCACCTTAAGGTCACTTTTGCTCAGCTGCTCAGTAACAGCTCCCTGTTAATCACTTTTTTGTGTACTACACTGAGGTACAGAGTGGTGATACAGAAGTAGCTCATGGCTCAGCCTTGCAAGTGCTCAAGCCAGTGGGACTGCCCAGATCAGACCAGGGTGGCACTGGGATAGCCCTGATTTCACATCTTGGCATAAGTTGCCAAATATTTTCATTTGTCCTCATTTTTTTTCTATAAAATGAGCTCTGATCTAACTTAGGGGTATTTTCAGGCCCCTCTGGCCTAAATTGGGCTTTAATAAAAACTTTGAGCTTTTATTTAAAAAAATAGTTTTCCTGGACTTAAATATTTTGGAGGAATAAAATTCATGTAATGCTAATTTCCATTTGAGGGCTGTCTTGAAAGCACTTGAGTGATTTTTTTTCTTGGCATTTGCTGATTTCTTGGTCTGGACTCGGAAATTCTGCCTCCTGAATATGGAATATGGACAACTAGTTCTGTGCCAAGAATTCTTGCTTCAATTCTGTGAAGGTTTTGTTAAATGCCTACAGTCACTTGACTTGCAGGAAGTTCTTGGTATCAGGACTTGGAAGTTGCTGCTGATGTTGGGTGTGTTTTGGTGAATAGTTCTCCAGTCCCACATCACTGCCTGTTCTAGAAATTACCTCTGGAATTACCTCTTGTGCTGCTTTACTTCTGGGTGTGGTACCTGCATTGCCCAAGGCGTGGGGTGCCAAGGGAATGACTGGAGCTTGCTCCTGAGTGGCACATGGGATACTGGAGCTGCTTCTCACTCTTGGGCCTGGCACTTGTCTTCTGGTGCTGTAGCTCCCTACAGTACCTGAAAGGAGGCTGGAGCCAGGGGAATCAGAGTTTTCTCTCAGGGAACAAGGGACAGGATGAGAGGAAACTGGCTCAAGTTGCACCTGGGGAGGTTCAGGTTGGCTATTGGGGAAAATTTCTTCACTGAAATGAGTGGTCAGGCCCTGGCACAGCCTGCCCAGGATAGAGTCCCCATCCCTGGAGGGATTTAAAAGGTATGGGGATGTGACACTTGGGGGGACATGGTTTAGTGGTGGCTTTGGCAATGCTGGGTTAATGCCTGAAACCAATCTAGGAGACCTTTTTTCAGTGTTAGTAGCTCTATGATTTCAGAATTATTTTGATTTTCTGCTGTGAATGCAGAGTGTGAGACTAGGAGGCTTCTTATATTGTTGGCAGTCTCTGCTTTTGTTCTTTTTAAAGGGTCATTTGTCAAGTGTATTCTTGCTTCCTAGCCCCCAAATGTGTTCTTAGTTTTGTCTGGGTATTCAATGACTAAGTGCACGAGCAGCACAAATGTTGGACTGATAGTGCAGGTCACTGAACTGTCTGAGCATTAAATTCATTTTTACAAGCTCTGCCCTGAATTCCTGGGGTGACTGCTGTGTCTTGGGTGCATCCAGCATCTCCTCATTTCCCACCCTGCAGGTTGGGGGCCGAGTGCCCGTGCTGGACACGCTGGCAGAGCTCGTCAGCAGAGGCCGCTCCATCCCAGTGCACCTGGATTACCTGCCCAGGCTGGAGGCCCTGGTGGCCGAAGTGCAGGCGTGGAAGGAGTGTGCAGCAAACACATTCTTGTGCGAGAACTCTCCCTATTCCCTTCTGGAGGTGAGAGGTGTGGGTTGGGGTCAGTCCTGGCACAGGCACATGGACTCGGCATGTGCTCAGGAAGGAGCAGTAAATATTCGATATATTTGCAGAATCGCTTTAGGATTGCATGAAATGTTTTAATAACAACTTTTGTTAGCGACCTATACTTTTAATAATGGTTTTAAACTTTTAAAATGTTTAAGATTTAGCTATGTTTTCTCTATTCTTCTTAATCAGTGGCTAGCGAGAGCAGGCAGTGCCAGTGTCTATCATTTTCCATATGAATATGGGAATACTGACAAATCTGTGGCACTGGATTAACTCCAGTGCATCAGGCCGAGCTGCAGGTGAGAGGTTCCTACCTGCTCCATCCTCCTCAGGTTCAGGTGTGCCAGGGAAGAGGCTGGGGCTGTGTTTGCTGTCCCTCTGGAACTGTGGCTGCAGCTGTGTCACACCTGCAGTCCATGAGCAGTGTACACTCTGCACTGAGGCCCTCTGAGCCCCCTGCTGTTGGGACAGACAGAAATGTAGGGCAGCCCCTGGAATCTCTGCTCTTTTCCAGGGTTTGCAGTTTCAGCCCTGTGGAGGCTATCTCTCTCGACTGGCAGTCTGGGGGAAACACAAGGGTTATTTGGGTCTGGCCATTTTACAAAATTGAAGTTCCAACCTTCCAGCTCTCCTTACCTTCCAGATAACCTCATCCTAATCCCTCAGATCTTTGATGGAGTAACTGCAGGAGCCCTAGTTCTCACCAGTTGCCTGTGATTGCATCCAGGCAGGAAGGTGTGATAGGACCAGTGGGGGTGTAACACTGCTGCAGGTGGGACGCTGCTGTTCTGTCCCTCAGGTATTGTGTCCCTGGTGTGACATCGGAATGCTCAGTCTGAAGAGGAAGCAGAAGAAGCTGAAGGAGCCAATGCCAAGTGGCAAGAAGAAAAGCACTAAGCTGGAGACGCTGAGTGACCTGGAGCGGGCACTCTCCGAGAGCAAGGACACTGCGTCCGCGGTATGTGGGCAGAATTTCCTAACTGGAATTGCTTCTGACTTCCTCAAATCCTTGTTTCTGTTTGCCTCCTGAGCAGGAGCGTGGCTTCCACCCTGTCCTTGCTCTGCTGATCTGCAGAAGGACTTCTGGGACTGCACTTTACTGTGTTTGCTTCAGACTTGCTAAAATTGCTTTCAGTGGAAATAGGATGTGTTGTTTTGTGCATTAGCAGCCTCGCAGTTTGCCAGGCAGTGTCTGTAGCTGAGCAAAGCACAGGAGAAAAATGGAGACCTATTTTCCCTTACCTAAACCTTATTAAAAAGGGGATAGGGTTTGCCCAAGTCTGATCCTTTCAAAGAACACAACAATCCAGCACCATTTATAATTAAAACACACACTCTAAATAATTAAAGAAAACCTCATGCTTTATGGAGTCCCTGAAACACTGCTCTGGGTTGCTGGTGGGGAAGGGCTTCATTCTAACAGACCTAGTACAGAGCCTCCACCTTGGCCAGGTAATGAGATGCAGTAGGGGCTCATTGGGTGGGGCTTGAATGCAATTCATTGTGGGACATCTAAATTCTAACCTATGGCAACTACTTGAAACTTGTGCATGCAGTGCTTTGGTGTTGGCCTCTTTGTCTGAATCCCAGAGCTGGAGTGATGTCCCCGTGGTGTCCCCATGGTGTCCCCGCCATGTCCCTGCAGTGCTGTGGGGGTGGGCTGGGCCCTGGGTCACACCCAGCCCTCTGTGACTGCAGCACCCCTGGCTAAGGAGACCCAGGGCACCCCAGAGGCTGCACCCAGGAAAGGGAAGTCATTCAGTGTGGCAGGGGTTGCTTCTGACACACGAGGGGAACCAGAACCTACCCACAGGGAGTCTTGGACACTGCCAGCCCAGCTCAGCACCCATGTGCACATCAGAATGTGCTGTGCCCCAGTCTCACGTCTGCCCAGGATGGACACAGCTGTCTCATTTTTTCAGAGCTGATTTTAGTCCATAAACTATGCTTGAAAGCCCTGATGTGAGAAATAACCACTTTGTATGTATTTATAAACTCTCCTTGGTATGTTTATGTACATTATCAAATGCATAGAATTAATTAGTTGCAGCTGGTTTGAACAGTTGTTATGGAGCTGAAATGTATTGCTGTCTTTATAGGAGCTAATGCTAAAGATTCCTGAACAAAGGATCAGGAGCATCTGCAGACAGGGCAAACAGCACATCCAGGGTACACCTGAACTTTGCCTGCTGTTCACAATCCCCAGAGCAAGTTCATAGGTCAGGGCATGGCCCTGAGCGCTGGGCAGTGTGTACAAGGTGGGGATCAGAGGTACATTTGCATTTGTGAAAACTGCCCAGGAAGCTTTTCTGAGTATCCAGAGTCAGACTGTTGAGAGACATATTCCCAGAGCAGTGTCTGCAATCCAGACTTGCACTTCTTCAGGATTTGAGCTGCTTAAAGGTAGATTCTGGTTTTATAGTACAAAACACAGAAGCTTGGAACACAGAGGGGGTTAGGAGTTCTTTTTTTACAAAGGGATAAGCTTTTTATCTCAGGGCCTCATGAGAAAATGGAAGGGAATCGAAGCCACACCACTGCACATCTCCACTGCTGCTCCTCCAATCCCGATTGCTGCCCTTCCATCCCACCCCTTCACATCCCTGTCCCTGCTCGTTCCAACGTTTAAAGCCCTGAAGGCTGGCACGTCAGAAGGCTGACGGAGCAGAGGGCACCCTGTTTGTAGCAAGCAGTGTTCCCTTGGAGATGCCATCCTTTGACTTCCCTTCCAGATGGCCACGCTGGGAGAAGCCCGGCTGAGGGAGATGGAGGCACTGCGTGCCCTGCGAGCAGCGAACGAGGTGAAGGTGTTGTCGAGCGAGGAGGACGCCGAGCTCAAGGTGTGTCTGTGCCAGAAGGAGCCAGCCGCTCCCATGATCCAGTGTGAGCTCTGCAGGGGCTTCTTCCACACCAGCTGCGTTGCGGTGCCCGGCGCCGCGCCCGGGCCGCGTGTGTGGCTGTGCCCGCACTGCCGCCGCTCCGAGAAGCCTCCTCTGGAGAAGATCCTGCCGCTGCTGGCGTCCCTGCAGCGCATCCGCGTCCGGCTGCCCGAGGGGGATGCCCTGCGCTACATGATCGAGAGAACTGTGAACTGGCAGCACAGAGCACAACAAATGTTGTATTCAGGGAATCTAAAACGCATCCAGGACAAAGTTGGCTCAGGATTACTGTACAGCAGGTGGCAAGCCTCGGCGGGCCAGCTGCCAGAGACAAACAAGGTGAGGCTGGGCCAGGGCTGGGCTTCCTGGCACGGGGAGCGTGGGGTCGGCGAGGACAGGGGGTAACACTGCTCTGGGTTTGTGTCCGCTGTAGCTCCCTACAGATCCCAGCAAGACAAGAGGGTTTATTGCTGCTTTACAGCTGTCAGGAGCTGGGTCCTGCCGTGCCCCTCAGCCAGGATGTGTGCATGGCCCAGCAGCAGCTTCATGTTCCCTTCTGTGTTCCCCTCTCCTTTTCCAGCTCCTGTGTTCTGCTGTGATACCACTAAATGACAGAGCTGCTGAGTTACTATTTCTGGAGTGCTCACTATTCAATTGGTCTTTATATTCTGCTCCTACAAGTATTCAGATAGGGTTTTAAGTGTTGAGAGTTACTGACAGAGGCACGAACTGTCCTGAGCATTACCAGCTTGGTTTTCAGTCAAGGTTGTTTGCAACAATGTGTCTTCATCCTTTGCCACTTTTCCTCACTTCCACTAGACCTCCCAGGCTGAATATTCTGCTTGTATTGCTGGGTTTAGCCACATCAGCTGTTTCAGGTGGGGTAGTGAGGAAGTTTGTCTTTTTTCAGTGAAGATCTTTCAGCAAAAAGCACAAAGAAGGAAAGGAGTTAATGAATTTTCCTGAGATAACAAATGCAGAAAAATATCAGAAATCAAAGATCTGTGCTGTATAAAGAACTTGAAACACCCCAAAATGGAATATATTCTGTTGCTTTTCCATTTTGAAACACCTTAGTTTTGCTAGCCCAGTCCAGTTACAGTTAGGCTGTGTTTCTGTTTTCACATTCACTTATGTTAAAACATAAACCATGCTATGCCTGCCTGATGGGGTTTTGCAGCTGCTTCTCATTCTCAGCTGTGCCAATGGCTTGTAGTCACCAAATTTTTCAAGCAGGTAAGTCAAGATAAAGAAATTAAAATATGTTTAGGTATTTAAGAGAATCTTTCTGGTCATTTAGGTCTGAAAGTATCCTTTTGCTAGATCAGCTAGTGTAGCTGAAAAGAACTGGCCAAGATTTTGGAAATATAAGTTGATGGTTGGGTCAGGAATGAATCAGTGAGTTGGGTTTTATTAGCAGTACAAGCTCAGCTTGGAACTGTGAAGTTTCTTCCACCCAGAGCAGTGTAACCATTTCTGAGGGGTCTGGACCTTAAGTCAGTAAACCTTCCAAATCAGGGTGTATCTGGCTGAGCTAGTCCAGGTCCTTGTGACTGCATTTCCCAAATCAGAGGTCCCTGGGAAGCTCAGTGGAAGAGCATCTGACCATGTGCCCCTGCCTGGGTCCCTCAGTGTGCCTGAGCCAGGCCCCAGTGCACCTCAGCTCAGGTGTGAGCTGAAACTTCTGTCTCCATGGATTTGAGGTGGTTTTCTGGTGAATCCATGGCTGTCCTGTCCCAGTTCTGTTTTCCCTGTCATCTGCACTAATTCAACACTCACTCCCCCACAAGAAGCTCTTCCAATAACCCCTGGAGTTGGGCTGCTTTGACACTGGCCAAAGTGAGGAATGTGGGTGAGTTTGAAGAATTCCCTTGAAGAGCAGCAGTGGGAATTGAGGAGAGCCATGTTTTGCAAGAGGCCCAGGCACTTGGGTTAGTGAGGCAGAGGTGTTGGGGAAGGCTCCTGGTGAGATGCCTCTGGCAGTGTCAGGAGGTGCAGGGTTTGCTGTTGGTGTGTCCGTGCTTGGGCAGGGCAGGGCTGCAGTCTTTGGACCAGAGCAGTGAGATACAAGATTTCAGTAGCTGTAAGAGAAACAAGTGTTGATCCTATCACAGTTATTCCACACTTCAGACTGCACATTTAGTGAAACTGTCTGCGTTTTGTTTCCTAGGTGTCACAGACAATTGGAGCAATGTCATTCTCCATGCCTCATGACTGGGATAACAGAACCCTCTATTTGCATTCTCCATTCTCTACAGGACAGCACTGCATCCCACTTCATGGTTTGTAATCTTCACTTTGCTTTGTGGGGTTTCCCCCCACCCCTTCTTTTTTCCCCCTGTGTTTGGGGGAAGAGGGAGGGTGTCCTTGTCACCAGGAGATGGCTGAGCAGGCTTGTAACTTTTGGTTGTTTCTCCATCTCCTCAGCAATTTTGGAGCTCGGTGTCCAGCTTTGTCAGAGGGGTGCATTGCTCAAGGATAGAAATTTCCCATGTGTAATGAAAAGCTGTGGCACAATGGGACAAGAGAATTGGGAGAGCTGACCCCTTCCCACAGGAACAGCTCCCCCAGTGTGCCCCAGCCGAGCAGTGTAGGAGGTGGATGGGAACAGCAGGGATGTGGTGTTGGAGGCCATGGGCTACTTAATCCACAGGCCACAAGTCCCTGTGAGCTTTGCTGCAGCACAACTGTCCAGAGACTGGAGCTGCCCCAGCCCCTGTGGGGTTGTTCTGCTGGGGTCACTCAGCACAGGCTCTGCACCATCCTCACCTCAGACTTGGTGGGTTGGACTAACAGAGAAGCTGTGAATTGCATCATTTTATGACTATGACAGATGTTATTTATTATTTCTTCTCTCCTGATGCCTAATGCTCCAGGGACACATGTTAGACTTACCTTTGTGTCTGTGCAGCTCAGTCCATACTGGTGTTAGAAAAGCCATTTCAGTGGAATGTTAGCAGTTCACATCAAACAAGGCAGTTCTTCATGTCACCAGGTTTATTTTTCATATTTGACTTGTACTGTACTAATAAGCTGTTATTTATACAAAGATTTTGGACTCTTCACCCAGGACTGTTTCCTGCATGAGCTTTGAAGCCAGCAGCAGCAGCAGGCAGTGACAGCAGAGCAGGACCTTGTCACCAGGCTCATCCTCTCAGCCTTCCTTGCTGGAAGGCTCCTTCCTCTCCTCTCATGGCTTGCTGTACAGATCTCACTCAGTTTGTTCATCTTACCCACTCATTAGGTAGTGAGGGGATTGTCACACTCCTGTGGCTCCCAAAGCAGGAGAAGTTGCCAGGAATGATGGCAATGACTTATCCTTGAACCAGCAGGGAATGGGAGCATGGCAGGGTGCTGAGCCACAGTGCAGGAACTTCTGTGCAAGCCTTTATCTTTCCTTTTAACCCTGCTGTTAAAAATAAGCAGTCAAAAGGGAGCAGATGAGAACTAACTCATCCAGTTGCAGATTTAAAGTCTTTCATCATTTTTTATTGTGCTACCAGAGATCTTACATTATCTGTGCAGTTCTTGTCAGTGCTGGCACTGAAGAATTCCTGCTGTCTCCTTGTCTTTCACACTAGTCATTAGCACCGAGCTGGACGAGCTGATGATGGAAGCCCAGCTGCTGCAGGTTTCTTTGCCCGAGATCCAGGAGCTGTACCAGACCCTGTTCACGAAGCAGAGCCCTGCCCTGCAGCCAGAGCAGAAGTCACCCAGCACAGCCACAAATGAGAAGGCAAGTGTCCAACAGCAGCACTGAGCAGAGCCCCTGGGGAAGGGCTCTGCCTCAGCCCATGGCTGTACAGGGGTTTGTGTGTGTGGCCGCACTTCCATGAAAATACATTTTCCTTGTTTAAAAGGAGTCAAGAAGTGGATAAGAAATTAGTTACAAAGTATTGAATACAATATGTAGCCTAATACATTTTTGAAATTTAGATACGTGTTTATGGTCTGTCTCTGTCCTTTCAATACATCTGTCCTGATTTCATAGAATTGCAGAATCCCCAACTGGTTTGGGTTGGGAAGGACCTTAAAGCTCATTTTGTTCCACCCCTTGCCATGGGCAGGAACACCTTCCCCTAGACCAGCTTGTTCTAAGTCCCATCCTGGCCTTGAACACTTGACTCTTGTCATGTGTTGAGGCTTTCCTAGGGAGCTGCTGTGGAAGCTCTGGGCTCAGAGGCAGGAAATGAGGATGGTTTTCTCTCCTGAGTTTGGTTCCTGGGGCCTGACCCTGCCCTTGGCTCCTCCTACACATCTCCAGCTACTGAAAATGCAGCACTATCAAACACTGCACTTGTACTTTAACCTATGCCTAAAATCAGGGTATGGAATAACAGGAATGTGGGTGTCAGCTACATACTTCCAACCTTGCCAAAATGTCTTTCCTATAGAATGAGTGTTGCCGAGGGAAGAAGGATGGGATTAGTTACATGGAGAGAAAACTGAAGCGTCGTTTCGAGAGAGAGAGCTTCTGTGGTGAGAAGAGAGCGAGAGTAAAAAAGATGAGAACACCCAAAAAGAAGAAACTGAAACTGAGTCACTCAAAGGATCTGTGCAGTAACAAACTGGAGAGAGAGCGGGAGCGGCTCCTGGAGCTGCAGCGTTGCAGCGACAGCCACCTGCTGCCCTCAGACACGTCGTTCTCGGAGCAGGAGGACTCCGAGGATGAGGATGCCATCTGCCCAGCTGTGAACTGCCTCCAGCCTGAGGGGGACGAGGTCAGGAGGGGCAGACCCACCGTGGTGTTGCGAGTGCTGGGATCTGGGACAGGGAGCTGCCCTGGGACTGTTTGGCTGCAGAAAAGTTGTTCATGAGGGAAGTGGGAGGCCTTGGCTAACTCAGGGCCAGTGTCTGTGCAGCTGGGATGGGCAGGACCAACCCCACATGCCCTGAAGCAGCCATGTGGCATCAGAACATGTGCACACACTGGGAAGGGGCAGTGGGGCCCTGCTGACACTGTGTGTCCATCACTGCTCTTGGGACACAGGTGTGGGTGGGGGCAGTGCCTGGGGCTCTGCTCAGGCCCATCCACGCTGGAAATGGAGAAGAGGGGCAGTTGAGTCTGTGATAGGTGGGAAGGCAACAGGGAGATAAGGGAGGGTGTGCCCTGCCCACTGCCCCAGAGAGCAGGGAGCACAGTGAATGTCCAGCAGCAGCCAGCTGGGGAGCAGGACATTTCTCATGTCAATAGACCAGGAGCCCCAGGATGACCCACGAGTGAGGGGGACTCAGCCCTGCCTGGCTCTGACCCCTTGTCTGCTCTTCACCAGGTGGACTGGGTCCAGTGCGACGGCAGCTGCAACCAGTGGTTCCACCAGGTGTGCGTGGGCATCTCCCCGGAGATGGCAGAGAAGGAGGATTACATCTGCGCCAGCTGCGCCGGCAAGGACGCACAGTGCCGCAAGTGAAACCCCCACAAACCCTTCAGGACTCGAGTAAAGAAGGTTCCCAGTTTTCCAGTTAAGCCACAGGGGCTGGTTTAAGAACCAGATTGCAAATGGTGCTACTTCTATCCTTATGGGATCATTTTCCAGAACTCAAAACAATTTTTGACACTTTTGTATTTTCCCTTGATCTGTTTGTGGTTGTTGAGGTTTGAGATGTTTGCAGGGGGTTCCAGCGATGGGGGAGGCATTTGACACATGCACCTTTACTGTACAGCATTCAGTTACCTCTGGGATTTACCGGCGTATTTAATTCAGCTTGGTTCGGGTGCAAAAACAAACAAAAAAAACCCCTGCACCATTAATTCTCCAATAATCCTCTTTTGAGGAAATCCCTGTTTACTCTGTTAACTCTTTGGAGACTTTAGTTTTTTTCCACTTTGTTTTTTGTAGACTAGGTTTATTTATCTGAGCAATAACTTCTATGTCTGGTTTCAGTGACTGGAATGACAATTGAACAGCGTGTTGCTTCTAGCATTGGTTGATGTACAGACGGCAAATGTTAGATCCTAGTGTCACTGAGGGCCCTGTGATGTAGAAGACAGGAAAAAAAAAAATCTGTAAAGTAATTGCCACAGCTGTATTTTGGCTTTCTCCTTTTTTGGGTAGCTTGTATCAAATGTTGCAGTTTATATTGTGGAATAAACCCCTGGTTATGTTATAAAATTAAATGTTGGTGTTTTTAGAGAGTTTGAAATGCAGTTTTATTTCCCTCTGAATCCACACTGTATCAATGGGTTCTCTTAGCCAAGGAAAGTTCACCTTCCAAAGAAGCAATGCAGAAGCTCTGATGTTTCTCATCTGTTCAGGTTTGGAAGGAGGAGGGAGGTCAAAATGTTACACCAAAAAGAAAAAAAAAAACCTTTTCCAAGATTTTTGCAAAGCTTTTCCAAAGCTGGGATTATTTGAGGTTGAGCTCATGAAGAATTGAAGGTACAATCTGGGACTTGGCAGGGGCAGCAATGGGGGTGCACACAGGAGGCAAAGTGTGGGGCCTGCCAGCCCTGCCCAGCTGCAACAAAGGAGAGACCCTCCCCCACCACCCGGGCTGGTGGCCACCGTGACCTTCCCTGTGGCCCACAGGGAGCTGGCTCTGCACAGCCCAGGCTGGTGGCCACAGCAAGCTCTGCTCTGCCTGTGGGCAGAGTCCCTCCAGCTGCTTCTGCCTGCTTTTAGCCCAGAAGCCTGAGGAATAAGGAGATTTCTGGGCTGGTTCTGGTTCTCCCAAAGGCTGTTCAGGGGCACTGCAGGTGCTGCTGGAGGAGACTGCACCTCTGAGCAGCAGAGCTTGGGTGGTCAGGCCCACAAGGCACCCAACACACGGGGCTGCACCTGGGGCTGCACCTGGGGCTGCACCTGGAATCCCTTGGAGAGCAGTGGCCACTGCAGAGCACAGGTGGAAATGGCCTGGAGGCAGGGATGGGCCTCCAAGGCCTGCCAGAGGTGGAACTTCTGGAGCCCTGGGAGGGCTGGAGATCTTTGTGTCAGGAAGAGCACTCTCTCTATGCCAGCTTCTCCTCGCCAGAACCGTGGTGGGATTGGTGTTTCCTCCACTCGTTACCAGGAGGAATTTGCTGGTAAGTTTTTTCCCTGCTGGTTTTACCCCTTTTGCCATGGGCAGAAGTGCACAGATTCACTGGGGTAGGGCAGAGCCTTGGAGCATCTGTGGCTGATGGTGACATGGAGGGTGTGTGGGTGGGATCAGAACTGTACAGGAATTTGGTCCCACAGGGTTTTTTTGGGTTTTTTTTTTTAAATATTCATGTTTACCTGTTCAGTTAAATCTTCAGCCTGGCCCAGATGATCTGTCTGAAAGTGCTGGGGTGGGGGAGAGCCTCGAGCCTGTGTGAGTTGTGTTTATGCTTCCATGGTATAACTGGTCTTTTTTACTTTGGTACCAAAAGGATGCTTTGAGAATTGGGTTTTTGTTTTCTCTTTTTGCTTGGAAGAATCTTTGTGCAATTCTGAGATAACAGTCTGAGCTGGGGAAAAACACTGCTCTGTAATAAATTCCTTTCAGAGGGGACAGACAGACAAACTGGAGCTGGAGCTGGAAATGAAGCTGGCACAGTGTCTGATGCAGCTGAATCATTGCAGAAGTTTTTCTGTGTCCCCTTTATTTTTCTCCATTGAAGAAATGGCTGTTTATCAAAAAGTGCCAGAGGAAATGGGATGCAGTTAAGTCAGCATGGTTACAGGACCAATGGAACATTGTCACTTTGGGGGCTCAGAGGTCAGAGGAGACCTTTGGGATCACAACACAGCATTCATTATCAGAATTATTGAATGCAGTAGAATTGGAGTGCAAGTTTTTGGAAATGACCACATTGTTGCTTGAAATTTTTCAAGAAATGGAAACCCCAGTGCATGGGTGACCTGTGCCTGCAGCCCAGAGCTGCTGAAGGATTGGGCCCTTATTTCCTGCTGGAGCTGTGACCCCTGGACAGTGGCTGGAGGCTGGAAGAGGTGACAGTGCCTGCCATGCCACAGACCCTGCCCTTGGGTTCCATCCCCATGTTGATGCTCAAACTTGATGAAATCAGGGTTTGACTTCTGTCGAGCAAAACAAGAGAGAGATTTGTTCTCTTTGCACATTCCTCATCCTCAGGGAGAGTGACAAGGGCAGAACATGCTCAGAGTTTGGGAGGATGAGCTGCCCCTTTCACCCCTCCTTTTGTGCACCCCAAATTTCCACAGGCTAAGCCAGAACAGGAAGGTCTATCTTGCCTCATTCTACTGCTTTGCTTTATCTTATTTATTTTTATAATGTACATCAAACTTCCCTGGATTGATCTGATCCTAATTCTTTATTTAATAAGGATAGTTTATGGCATTACATTAGTTTAATCATAAAACATGACGAAAAGGAAATTGTTACTCTACCTGTGGCTTTGAGGCTGAAAACTCTGATCTAAAGCCTGCCTATACTGTTGGCCAAGACCCTGAGATTGTACCTGTTGTGCCACCTTCAGTCCATGGGATGTGCCCTGTGTTGTGTCCTACCCTCAGAACAGCCCAATGTGGTCACACAGCACCCATAACTCACCAAAGGAGAGGCAGGGCCTTCGTTCCACCACCTTTAGGTGCTACAAAGATGCTCCAAGGGCTTGAGCCAGGCTGGGAGAACTGGGGGTCTTCAGCCTGGGGAAGAGAAGGCTCCAGCAAGGCCTTAGAGCTCCTTCCAGTGCCTAAATGGGCTCCAGAAGAGCTGGAGAGGGACTTTGGATAAGGGCCTGGAGGGACAGGACAAGGGGGAATGGCTTCCCACTGGCAGAGGGTAGGGTTAGATGGGATATTGGGAAGGAATTGTTCTCTGTGAGGGTGCTGAGGCCCTGGCACAGGGTGCCCAGAGCAGCTGTGGCTGCCCCTGGATCCCTGTCAGTGTCCAAGGCCAAGTAGGAGAGGGCTTGGAGCAGCCTGGTCTAGTGGAAGGTGTCCCTGCCCATGGCAGGGGGTGGAATAAGATGAGCTTTAAGGTCCCTCCCAACCCAAACCAGGCTGGGATTTTGTGATTCTATGATCTTATCCTTTGAATACAGAACATGGGATTCACTTGAAGACTCTCCATCATCCAGGCCTTATGGAAAATAAAATCAATGTTGGAGAGTGTTTGCTGGGTGTTTGGGCTGCTCCAGGGTCAGGGCTCAGAGAACTGGGGCTTCCAGCAGGGGCACAGCTGCCAGGACCCTGCCAGGACACACAAAACACCAACAAACTGCAATGATTAATGTTTGGATGCAGGAGATGTGTCTGTAGGACACAACTCCATGTGTCACACAGAATTCAGGAAGGGACCATGTCCACACAGCAACATGAGGAGCTGAGACAGCTCTTTGTGAGTCTAGAAATGAGTGTGCTGTTCTGAGAGTGGCTGAAGTACAGTGCCATGGAAAATGGCATTATGCTTCATTCAGAAGGGAACAAGTCTCACACTGAGAGCTCTCCTTGAGGATGTGAACACAGTCTGTAAAGGAACAGCTCCTCACCGAGAGCAGCATTGATGGAGATAAATGTCTGGAAGAGGAGATAAAGCAGCCACAGGAGAACTGCAGGTTCAACACTCAACCAATCTTAGAGACAGACAAGACTGGGATCAGGGAGTTCCTGCGAAAAGGTCTTGGGTAGAAGGAACAAATATTTTATGACAAAAAGAAAAGCCTGTGTGATCATATGATAGACTGCCAGATCCAGAATTCTGCTTGCTGCAAGATGGTTGAAAAGAAATAGCCAACTACCATAAATTCAGATGTGCAGCTTCACAAAGGTTCCTTGTGCATCTCAGTTTTTCAAGTTCTGAAAAACTGTCTATGGTAGTGTTTTAAAGGAATTTGACTGGTTTTTATTCATAATACTGGGCCAGATTTTATGTATATATGTGTGTGTGTGCTTGTCCCTTGAAATCCGTGAGTGCTGAGCTTCTAAATGTGTGTAAGTAAAACCAGCAGCCCCCTGTCTATAGCACATGGAATTCACTTGAAGAGTTTCTCCATCATCCAGGCTTTAGTGAAAATAAAACCAATATTGGAGAGTGTGGGTCAGGTGTTTGGGCTGCTTTGGTGTCTGTTGGGATTTTGGGTTTTCATGTTTTTGTTACTGTCTGGAGTTAAATTTTAATCAAGCAGGGAACAGGCTGGGCTAACACCTTTAACTCAGGCTGATCCTTTGCCTGCTCTGTGTGCTGCCCTGATATTTCTTAGGGGATTTTTGCTGGTTCCAGCAGTCCCATGCCACCTTCCTGTGGGGTCTTCCTTGGCATGGGTCTGTGGGGGGAGCTCAGAGCTTGTGTGCTTTGCCTGTGAGCAGAAACAACACAGTGGGAAACAGAGAGTTCATCATAAAATACCTTTGCATGCCAAGAATGTCTTTGGTGGGGAGGGAACTGTCTTCCCTAAAGAAGGTCAGAAGAACAGATGACAGGACTGGGGTTGGGCTTGGAGGCAGAAGTACAGTGAGCTCTGAGTGCTGACTTTGGAGGAGGGATCCCTGCAGAAACCTGTGAAGAGCCTGTGCAATGCCCAAACAGGTGGGAATTCAAACCTGGAAAAGCCTGGAAGATTCAAATCAATTGAGTTTGTACAAATACAGAAGAACGAGTGTCTGCACTCAGAATGGTTAGGGATCACTTCAGCCAAAAGGATGATGGGCTAGACTGGCTCTGCTCTGAGATACCTCCTCTCCCTAACCTGCATCCTCTGTTTTTGCAATGTGTTTGTAAGGCAGAGGAAAGAGCTCCCATTGTGCTCATTTTTGTCCCTTCCTAACAGATCCTTGCAGAGATGTGTCAGGTCTGATGGTGACAGCCAGTGCTGAGAGCCAGTGCCAGCCTGGTGTGATGGAATCACAGAATCACAGAATCAATAGGGTTGGAAAAGCCCTCCCAGACTGTCGAGTCCAACTGTTCCCCCAGCACTGCCATAGTCACCACTAAACCTCAAGTGCCACATCCACACATCTTCTGAACACTGCCAGGGATGGCAACTCCACCACTCAGGGCCAGGGCCTGCCCACCCCTTCAGGGAAGAAATTTTCTCTAATATCCAACCTGGACCTCCCCTGCAGCAACTTGAGGCTGCTTCCTCTTGACCTGTCCCTTGTTCCCTGGGAGCAGAGACCCGGACCTCCTGCCTCACTGATTTTGGTGCAGCAGGAGCTCACTGTCCTGGGTTGGAAAGTAGGATGTGACCAAAACTCTGTATTCTATCACCATCTTCATGAGCTGTTGAAACCAGGCGGGGCAGTGCTCTCTGCCTCCTCCCTCTGGATTATCTCCTNCTGCCTCCTCCCTCTGGATTATCTCCTGTTCATGGCCCAGCAGTGCCTTGCCCATGACTCACAGATAACTCCCCCTGGACTATGTCCTCTTGATGGGCCCATCAGTGCCTTG
>VZTN01037884.1:3171-19349 GCA_013400515.1 Erpornis zantholeuca | reverse complement strand
CAGGAAATGGAACACAGGATAACAAAAAAAAAATTTAGTTAGCAGAACTGGACCGCAATGGATTATCAAATTTTAAACAGACCTGCAAGAAGGAAAGTGACAGGATGGGCGAGACTTGAAGCCCAAAAAGTACCAAAAAAGGAATGTTTGAATCATGCAAGACACTACATGAATATTCAAAAGGAAGTTGTATTTAAAGAACTGGATTTTGAGTTAAGGTGTGCTCCTGGCAGCCTGCCAGGCACCCGACCATATCAACCCTTTGTTTTATTTCTGTCTCCTATTGTCCTTTTATTAAACCCCTTATTAAACCTTTAAAATTTTACCAACAGAGTGAACCTCATTTTTCACACTGGGAAGGTGGTTCAGCCTTGATCAATCCTCACAGAGGTTCTTGTCTGAGATGGTAGGCGAGGGTCTCGATCTGTCTTTAGATAGCCTCTGCTAGAACGCAGGCGGATATCTTCAGAGGAGTGAAGAACTGAGGCGGTTCTGTCTTGGTAGGACGCCGCTCTGTCCAGGGACAACCCAGCTCGGGGGGTCCAAATTGGAGTTCGGTGCGCCACTTATTGGGTGGCTTTGGGTCTCCGTGGGTCAGGCCCGAGATGCCGCAACTGTGACAGAAAGAGCATCCCGCAAGGGACAGCTTTCTAGGGGCCTCTGGCAATCCTCTGACCGCCCGGGGAACCTCAGCAAGGGAAACGGCCTGTGGCAGCAGACATTCAGCTCTTGCAGTAATTTCAGCTCATGCCTTGCGAGGTAACCCCAGCCAACTCAGGGAAAGAGAGACACGGAAGCCTCGTGTGGTGATTCCACAAGGGGTAACTTTATTGTCCAGCAGCCCTGTGAAGGGGGCCAGGGACAAAGCTCCCTAAGGTCTGGGGGTAGATACAGGGCTTTTTATGGGAAAAGCAGGGGGTGGTATCAAAGGGCAAAAACCAGTGGGTTACAAAGAACCTACATAGGGTCCCAAAAGCATGATGGGAACACGCTGTAACCAAAGAGTGTGCGAGGACTGCTCTATCCAAGGGGGTATCACTCCAGGTTGAGATAAGCTTATCACAGCCCATTCAAGGGACTTGTCTCCAGGGGAGGGGCTTGGTAAGCTTATCTGCCTCCACAGCATCCCATCCCCTGGGGAGATGCAGGGACAGCTGGCTTCAGGACTGGTGACATTGCAGCCTGAAGGAGGCAGAGGCAGCACAGCCTGGTTGAAATTAGGGGTTTCATACGATTGTTTTACATGTTCTGTGTAGTCTCACATAATACCCAATCCTGACAGCAGGAGAGTGTATGATGACGCTTCAGGTAACACAAACTAGTTTAGAGCTAATTCTGCTTTGGCTGCTTTTATCACAGTAGTTCCCCTGTTCCTTTTTGATGACGACCCCTTTTCCATACTTATTGACTTTAAAAAGGCTTGTGAACAATCCATCTCTGTGTGCTTTGCTATATACCTCCTCACTTGAAACAGCATGGCCATACTTTGCTGGAGCTGTTTTGGCACATCTCTGTACAACAGTATCAGACAGTGCCATAAATTTCTGTAAAAAAGGATGTTATTGGATGAATACTTTCATTTAGAATGTTTCTATTGTTTCCATGCAAGCTTCAGTACACCAGTGTATCATTTACCTGCATTGAGGAGGAAGGAACCCCCACCTGAGTCCACAGGATTATACACTTTGCAGTTTTTAGTGGAGGACCTCACTTAGAATGACAGCAGAATATGATAAAGTTGCTTGAATTACCATATATTAAGTAGAACAGGAACTGCAGATCAGAGCCTCTCTGTTAATTAATTAATTCCAAAACTCCACAATAGCAGTCATAAATTGTGCCAGGACTTAGTCAAGTTTTATTTGTAAGCCCCTGTGATGTTGGAACACACTGCATTGCTCATTGCTCTGTTTGCTTGTTGAGATCATACAAAGGAGTCAGACCCTTTGTGGCAGCAAGAAATTGGGCAGATGCTCTCAGCTGGCTTTTCCATGCTTCTCCTTGTCTTCCAAAGACAAGCTGGAAAAATTTGGTTTCTTTTAGCAATAGGCTCAACACTAGTTTCCCAAGAGGAATTGTAGAAGATTTTCTGCTTGAGAATTTTAGAAACACTGAAATTAATGAAGATGGTAATGGAGAGAAGATGGGATAAGTACAGGTGCCTACTTATAAAATTAGTGACTTCTGCTTGGAGAGGCTGCTCTTTCTGAGTTGCCAATGAAAAGAGTGATTTGGGCGGGGAAGGACTGAGCAATGACACCCATCAACAAATGCTTTTGAACAGCCAGTACAGTCCATTTGTGTACACCTGAGCACTGTTCAGAGGACGTGGATGCTTCCACTGTCAAGAAGAGCCTGCTGGCAGTAGACTTGCTTTTCTTACTTTTCACACAGCTTTTAGAAGCATCCCTTGGGATCTGCAAAACGGAGGTTTGCAGTCATTGCTTTAGTAGCAGATGCAGCCAAGCTCCGTTGTTCCCACATGGCTGGGATGTGTCTGGCCCATGTCTCTTCATATCCCAGCTCCCTTGGCTTTCTGTGAGCCAAGCATCACCACAAGAATACCCCTAGTAATACTGAAGAATGGTTTTGTCTGTTTTGCCACAAACAGGGAACCCCAGGAAGGCAGAAATACCACAAGCTTGTTCAAGCAACTTTTCACTAGATAATGGCTGCAGAAAAATGGGATATATTCCAGTGGGATACTCTGCAAAATGTTCAGATTATGGTAGTTCTTAAAAGTCCAAACTGTTGGCATCCTCTGGTCTCTGCGGGAGGAAAATAAGCTCAAGCCATTTCCACTTTTTTAACAGTTCTGCTCTTCTCCTCATCAAATATGCTTTCCTTCATTCAGGCAAACCACATTGCCTCTCCTAGTCTCTACTTCACCTCCTTTCCCAAGGCTTTTGTTCTGTATTTTCTGTATGAATTTCTTACATCCAGCTTCTAGTACCAGGTAGCCTTCACTATTCGGTCTTCTGGGTCAGAGGCACAGCCAGCCTTAGAGGTAAAAGGTTCTGAATCCATAACACAATCAGTCTCCCTAAGTGTAGGAAAGAATAAAGGGAGAATGGGATGAGGATGGCAAGAGATCTCTGCAATCTAAGGCAGCTCTTGAAGTATGTGGTTTATTGGCATAGGTCGTGGGTACAAGAGCTCTGCTTCAGCTGCCAGCCACAGCTTGAAGTATGCCTTAGAGAGAGCTAAAATCTGGTTACAAGACATTATATCTTTTCCCATAGTGAATATGATAATTTTACAGCATCCAACCAGTAAAAGGCACAAATCGTATAGAATTTACATACAGCCTATCAAAACAACTACATTTCCATACTGTGTTACATTTTAACTTCTAAAAGCTACTTTCTAAACTCTTTTTGTCTTCCCTGCCAAACTGGCAGTCTTGAACCTTGGACTCTTCTCCCTGCAGAAGCATCTCTTTATCTGCTAAGGACATTGTTCAATCAACAGGGATTCTCCTTCATCTGGCTAGCCCATTGTTTTTTGGTTGTACAGTAACTAATGCCTTGGCATCTTACATCTCAAAGCTAGCTTTCATTTCTACTTCACTTACAGGTTTCATGTTTTCAGAATATCTTACCAAGCAATCATCTTTATAAGGTTTCCCTGTTTCATCTTCCCCAACACCTAAGAGCAAACAATATGTGAACAAGGTTGGGGTGTTGCTGGCATAGCCACTATGAGCACAGGTGTTACCAAAAATTCGGTAAAATAAAAAAGTCCTAAACACCAATGTAGTATTAAGAAGCAGCCATTCTTTCTTCGCCAGATGCACGGGGGGATAGCTCCTCCCAAAAGCTGTGCATGCTGAGTACAAGAAAGTTTCTGTTTATATATTGCATTTTGCATACATATACATTGATTGTCCTGGACTAAACATGCATATAATAATCATTTCCCTGAAATCATTAACATATTTTCCCTCCCCTTTATGCATGTGTTCTTCTGTCCTGGGAGTCTCTCTGGTGGTCCCTGGTGGTCATAGGCCCCAATGTTCCAGGTGACCTGGCTGAGTTGGCAGGACACTGAGGCTGGTTGCCTTCCAGTTCTCCTTCTTACAGAATGGGCATTGTGCAGTTTCCATAGGCCAGTAGTTTTGGAGAAAAAGCATTGTGTTAGCTCACTAGGTGTAGGTCATTTGTCAACTGGTAACACAGCAGAGTCCACAACACCATCTGTACCACTTCTGCACAGACATATTGTAGCCTGCTCTGAGGATAACCGAAACTCAGATTTTGTCATAACATATTTTGTTAAGTGATCAAAACCACCAAGACAAGAATCTCATACTAGGACACCCGCAGATGAAAGCAGCTCTTACTGCAATCTGGCTTTGTTCAAGGACAGTGGGAAGCAAGCACGAGAACAATCAGGATGCAAAGGAAATATTTGAATTGAGGGCAAAGACACGATCACAATTTTTGTCTGTTGCAGAAAAATTGAGGTTCTGTGTTATAAAAAGACATTTCTCAAGAAAAAGATGTAGTCATTTTTAAAATCTGAATTAATAGCACCACAAAGGGCTCTTCTCCTAGATCCCCTGATAATGTTTTGTTCACTCGTGTTCAGCTTTGTGGATGAAAGAACTGTTGTGAAGTGGATACCATTGAATTAATGTATTTTCCTTATTGTAAATCTCTGAAGCCTGTATTTCAACACAGAAACTCTATAGAATAATTAAAGGTGCAAAGTCATCATCACCCTTTGTAATACTTCTGGTGAAGTAAAAGTCTATAAAATAATAGAATTTTAAAAGAGCTAGTCTGACTGGACTTTTGTGCTGCACCCACCAGCTCATATTCCTCATATTACTAAATTTAGGAGTGAGACCTCAAAAGTACTGTGTTGTGGGGGGCTGTGCAGGAGCTCATGCAGAAAGACCAAATCTCTGATTTTCAATAGAAGAATAGTAGGAGCACGAAGCCTCTCCCTTCTCCTAGCTTCCTTCTTACATTTATTTATTGCTAGTGTCATGTACTCATTGCTAGAGGAAAAAAAAAGAATTGCCAGAGGAAAAAATGAGCAATCTGATACAAGCAGTGCTAGTGATCAGGTTCACCATGTGAGAAACAATGCTCACTACTCCTTGGAGTTTTATAAATTTAATAAGGGACAATAGAGGACAAAAGACACTTAAAGCAGAAATCCCAGCACTGGGGTGCTTGGCTCATAGCCAGAGGCACACCCACTTACACAAATTTCCTGGTTCTATGTTTCAATCTTATACATATTAATAAACCACAATGCATATGCATAGCTAATGTACATTATTTTTTAGAAGGGATTAGCATAATTCTTCCCCGATCAGCCCTTTAGAGCATGTGCATTATCTTCAGGGGTCTTCTCTGATGAAGGCTCAAGTTTCTTCCTCGCATCTGAACTTTTCAACTTTGTATTCGGAGCATGCACAGTTATGGTCTTCTGAGGTTTTGTTTTCTTTTCTTCTGAATTCAGCTAGTTGGGATTCCTTTCTCATTAGTTCATCCTGCAGCTTCTCTTATCTAGCCATACTTGTCTATTTTTGAGATTATCACTCTGGCTTTTTGATTACCAAGCAATTAGTCAACCATACTAGCTATTACCTTGTATAAAGTTTGCAATTCAAACCATATAGGTATAGAGAGTTATAATTCAGATTACATAGGTATTTTATAACTCAAGCTATATAACTTTAGCCTTAATTATAATGTTAATTAGTAAATATCTGCATAGCAAAGTTATTCCTAACATGCACATAATATTTCCTAACATCTAATACATAATATTTCTTACATTTCACTACCTGTGAAGGCCAAGGCTATAATAGCTGTTTATTGCAAACAGAATAAATTGTGGAAAGTCCCAACTGTTTTTTCTTCCAGGGAGGAGTGTGTTCTCAATGCATGTCCAGCATTCATCCCTGTGAAACTGCTCTGAACTATCCAGAGACACAGCCTGCTTCCTTTGAATTGCAGTCATTTAAATGTCTTCACTGATAAGGGAGGACTTGCAAGGAAGTTGTCTTGGTTTAAAAAAAACCCCAGATGTCTGCCAAGGAAGGCGGGAACCTTCCTGGAATGGAAACATGACCCCCTCCCTCCAAATTACTATAACTTAAAAATGGGGCTTCCAGGTGAAAATATGGGAAAAGGTATAACAGTTCTTTACTAGAAAACAGACATATACACACATATATATAAAGACAAACAAACAACAACAGCAGCAACTCAAAAAAAAAAAAATTTTCAGAAGAAAACCCAATAACAGCCTTTTCCCACCCGTCAAGTGATTTCCCCAACCGGCAGGGGGGCTCCGATGGCTCGTGTTGAGGCAGAGAGGCTGCAGGGACTCTCTTGCAGCCGGCAGAGGATGCCAGCAGGCTCCAGTGAGGCAGGGAAGGTGTGATGATTCCCCCACGGCTTCAGGGGGCACTCCAATGCGAGTTCGGCAACCTCCTCAGGTGGTGGTGGAGGTTCGGGCGAAGTGGAAGAGAGGAAATTGCTCCTTTTGTAAATTCACAGGCAGAAATCGGTTTAGGTACTGTAATGTATATAAAAGTGATTCGTGTCAAAATGGAATAAAAGAATAAGGGAAACTGTGTGTTGATTGCAAATTTTGTTGTAATATTTTGTAAGACCTGGTAAAGCAGAGAGAGACCAAGTAAGGCATGGCATAAGGGGGCCCCAGTTGGAAGTTCAGCTGATGATAGCAGAACTGAGAAACCTTGTGGTTAGAGCTATTGGTGAAAATAGAAGCTTAACATATCGAATGAGGAACCTGAGTATTGAAAATGCTTGTTTAAGATATATAGTTGGTGCGTATGTAAAAAAATGAGGAACCAGCGAAGACAAGGAGAAGACAGTCTCCTAAAAACCACCAGATGAAGACACAAGATCTGGTGTGTCAGCATGAATTAAACCTGCACAAGCACTCTGAAACATATCAAGTCAGCATAAATAAGAGCAATAAGTGTATAAAAACCTAGCTAGAACTGTATTTGGTGTGTGTGTTGGTTGGAGCGGTGACTCCCCACGCACCCAGCTTTGGCCTGATCAACCAGTGCTGTTTGCTTGCCTGTCTTTTATCGCAAACGCATAATAAAACTTTGATTGAAAGCTCTTTCGGCTGACTTAGCCTGAAATCATTTATAACAGTACCACCCCTGGCAGCAGGCAAGAGTGGTAAAGGCAGGCAGATCCAGTCCTAGTGCCAAGTTACAACGTGGCAATACCCCCAGCCAGATACACACACTCCACCACCCACGTGGCCGCTCTTCTTAATCCCCAAACCAGAACAGAAGACAACCCAGCCTCACCCCCATCCCCCCTCAGGGTCCTGGCTGAGCTTACATCTCTCGCAATATCCCCAAAACCGCAAAGGGGGGAGGGGGATTATGACAAGGGGTGATGGTGACAATTCCTGGTACAAATGATTATGGGATACAGCTTATGAGCCCTCCCCAAAACATAACTGTAACAGAGAAAGCCAACTATTATATGGCTTTGCTCTAGACTATGTTTGGTACTGAGCTTTACTGTGTGTTTAACGGACAACATTTAATTATTTCAGGCTCGTCATTCCCAATAAAGGCTATTCGTCATTAGATCAGAGTCCAGATGAAAAGCCACTGGTAGCCCTGGATACAGACAGGTATGCAAAGGGTTAATAAGATTTTTTATATATGTATATAAAAAACAGTGCAAGCAAGTTTTCATGCTATAGTGCAGCACTGAAACTAATTCTTGCTGAAATTGCTCTTGTGGGCCACTTGCACTCTTCCTTGCTGTGCACTTCAGCATATGCTGTAACAAGTCTGTGTGTGTAAACAAGTAGGAAGAGATGTGAGTAAAGAACACTTTGATGGAAAGGTCTCAGGGTTACATATGAAAGTTGGTCTCCAGACTTCCTTGATGTAATTTGTGTGGATGAAGTACAGCTTCATGACACAAGAAAGATAGGGTTAACCAGGAAATACAGGTCTCTCTAATTGTTGTTTCCTTCTTTGCTGAATCTTGTCATTCCCTGCAGTGATGATGACTTTGACATGTCCAGATATTCCTCCTCAGGATACTCATCGGCTGAGGTGAGTTATACTCTTTCCTGTTATCCTTGCCATAAATGCTAATAGCTGAACAGCCAGAAACAATTTAAAATGGCCTTGTGCTGCCAGAAACAGCTCTACAAGGAACTTACCAGTGGTGTAGACTCTATGAGCCTGGAAAGGGCCATAGCAGAAACTGTGTCATATTTCTGTCTTTCTTGGTGATCCAGTTGACTCCATCCCCACACTTCCATAGCACAGACACAGATCTGCCCGTTGGCTGTTTTCACAGATACCTTTGGCTTCACTTAATCTTTTCCCAGTTCTGCTCAGTTGTGCAGTGTTGGCCCACATGGTGCAAATGCATCAATTTCTCTGTCACAGAAGATCAGAAACTATGCATGCCAAGGACACAAAAGATCTGAGGGCGTGCTGTGATTTCCAGTTCTTGTGGGAGTCAGGGTCACCCAGTGCATGTTTACTTGGAGCACCAGAAATTCTAGGGAGGACTTGCAGATATGAACTTTTGCCCTTTCAAAGAAAAAAGGCAGGGAAGCTCTGGCTTGTTAATCCCTTTGCATTTTTTCTGAATATATTCCCAAGGTCTCTTGTGAATTAGTTGTTCAGACTCCAGGTACTGCTTCTGCAGGATCTGATTTTACATCCAAGGTGCTGAACAGTCATTATGCACACAAGCCACTGGGAACTCTTCCCCTTTGTATCCCTTCTTTGGAAAAATACCTCTGAAATGCAGAGAAATGTCCAAGAGCAGGGACCAGATCAGCTGATATGGGCCATCTCTTTGCCCTGATGAAGTGTTGTTCACCCAGATCTGGCTAGACAGCACTTGAATTTGAGATTACAAAAAGCCAAGAAGCTTCACCACCTTTCAACTGGTACAGTGCCTCAGACAGAAAGGAGAGACTGCCTAGCTGCCAGTCAGTTGTCTTGNTGGAAAATCCAGTGGGAAAAGCCTGCTTATGGTATTCAAAATCCCAGTTTATATCCAAGATTGAATGCCTGGTTCCTCCTTCTGGGTGGAGCATCTCACAATCGGATGGTGAGTTCTGAGATAAGGCACTGATGGGCCCATTAACAGAAGATAGCCTTGGGGGGGGGAGGCAGGGAGCACTGCCCCACCTGGTTTCAACAGTTCATGAAGATGGTGATAGAATACATGCTTTTGGTCGCGTTTTACTTTACAACCTAGGACATCAGTTTATTATCATCATTTTTACATTACTTTAAATGAGATCTTATCTTTTTGGAAAGATTATTCCAGAATAAAATACTATATCAATTTGCTACTTTGGAATATCTCACTCTAAATATTCCTATTCTGGAAGAAGTTTTAAAAACAGAAGGCAGCCCTCACCTGTGGTCAAAAACTGTGACTCTTTCATTGATGGGACAGCTGCTAATGATAGGGAAATATATTCCAGAATAAGGGACTTCTTTCCTCTTCCAACCATTAGAATGAAGAATTCTCAAGTGTTTGTCTGTCTGTTTGTCTGTTTGTCTGCTTGTCTGCTTGTCTGTTTGTCTGTAGCAGATCAACCAAGACTTGAACATTCAGCTGCTAAAGGATGGGTACCGGTTAGACGAGATCCCAGATGATGAGGACCTCGACCTAATTCCCCCTAAATCCGTCAACCCCACCTGCATGTGTTGCCAAGCCACCTCCTCCACCGCCTGTCACATCCAGTAGTGAGGCCGGCAGGCTGTGATCAGTGCTCTCCACTATAACTGTAAAACTTAACAGTCATCACTTCCTCCTATGGTAGGATGTGCACCTCTTTGTGTTCATGGATCCAGAAGAAACCAAAAAATTAATTTTATGATAGGTTAATAAGTTATTTTAAACTATGGTAAAACAAAAGACAAGTTGCTAAAAGTGCCAGGCACTGCCTGGCAAAACTGACTGGTCTGGAGAGCAAATGCAGAGGGGTCCAGAGATATGTCCTTGGTTTATTCAGGCACTGGTGATGTTTTGTAAGGTGTCTATTCCAGAATGGGAAGGGTCAGATGGAGCTGCAGTTACTGCTGCCCACTGAAACCAATCCATCTACAAGATCAGGGGTGAGTCTGAGGTGTCAGAGGGTTTTACCTGTGGGAAAAGGTCAGTTCTTAATTGATTCACTAAACCTGATACATTTGCATAACTATAATTATACCACAACTGGGACACAGAAATAGGAACAGAGCAGGGCATCCATTCTTATGGCAAGGCTAGTCAGGACTAGCATGACACAATTCGTTTACTTGCAAAAGGGACAAATAGGTGACATTCCACTGAGTCTGTACTAGTTGGAGATGTTGCGTCATATCTGATGCATTCTGTCCTTAGCTCCACATTAATCACCAAACACATTGGATTCAATCTGCAGTCTATCCATGCTCTTCAGGGATTCAGTCTTTGCCTGAGAATACCATACTCCTGAGTTCAGTCCAGCCATGTATACTGACTTCAACCAATACTTCATTCCTGTGAGACCCGTGTGTTTTCAGAAATCTTAAAGTGTGTTCAGCTAAGAAAAAGTGAGTCCTGCACAAGACAGAACTGCAACTGTTCAGTCTGAAGGTCAGTGCCAGAAAAACTAGTTGAAGAAAGCACATTTTCACAGAGCTTGGCTGTTGATATTGTCTTGACACTGTCTCTTGGTGCCCATGGGAGAGATTTATTAATGCTGAAGGTGTCTGTGGTGGTGTCAAGCTGCTGTTGGCACATACTACATGTTTGCCCTAACCTCAGACAAGTCATATGCCCTTTTGAAATCCATTCCCTTCTGCAGCACAGGGAGAAAGCTGCCTTCTCAAGATGCTATCACCACCCTGCATCCATCTGCATGGATATTGCCAAGTGTGTGGTGGACACCATTGATAGGATAGTTCTGCAAGCAAGATGCAAAAAGCATTCTATAGAAGTTTTGCATGCATTTTCAAAGTACTACACGAAAAAGCAGCACAACTCTGCTTTCCCTCTCTTTACCATTTTCTGATGTTGCTTACATGTGTCAGAAGGCTGCAGAGCGGAGGTTAGTAAAGAGATTAAATAACTTTGGAAGCAGATGTTTGGCAAGGATGTTTCCCACACATTTGGCAGCTGACTCTTGCACAACTGACTTCTCAGTCTGCATGATGCCAGAAAGAATGTGGAAAAAGATTTGGTGGCACAACAGCACCATGCACTGCTAATGAAGTTAAGGAACTTAGGAGGGCAACAAGGACTTAAAATACAGATGCCAGCCCCTGTGAGAAACCTGCACCTGGTCAGTCTGGCATTAATCTTGCATAGGTAATCCCAAATCACAACCTCTTCCTCTATGCTGAGTTGCTGACCCTTCTGCTACAGGGCTTGTGCAGCTCTGTAACAGATATGGGTTTGTCTGTTGAGATGTGGTTCAAGGTTTGGAACAATCCCTTACACAGGAAAGCCTTGAAAGGAAGTGACAAGGATGCCATGTTCTAGAAGTGAAAAGCATCTTAAAATGAGCACTTTTCCATGCTTTCCCCTTAGGCTCAACCTAGACAAGTTTGCCCTGTGGCACTGCCCATTTATGCAGATGGTTCTTTTGAGTCAAGAGAAGTAGAAATGGGGTCATGTGAAGAGTCAGCTCTGAAGGGTGGTAGAAGTCAAAGACGGGGTATATTTACATTGGCACATGCAGCCTGTGCTTGCTGAGCCAAGCAGCATCCAGGTGACAAAGGCTGTTTCATTTCATTCTAGGTAATAATGGCCATATCCTCTGTGAGCTTTAAGGGAGAATGGTAAAGGGAGAACCCAGGTAAAAGTGCCAGTTTATACCCTCAGATCATTGCATGGATGCTAAAAGCATGAAACTGACATGGGAATATCCCAAAGGAGCCATTCAATGCTCTCTTCCATCAGCATTCACTATCCCAGTTGCACTCTTTCTGAGTGTTGTAGAGCAACATGGGCACCAGCAGGACAAGTTGCATCTTTCCCCGGTGCCTGTGGAGAGCAGTTCTTCCCATTACTTCCCAGACCCAGTTGCCAGCAGAAACTGGTGGTGACTGAGCCTTTCTCTCTGTAAAAAGCTGCTCCAGTAGAAGATGGTTTTGCTCCTGGAAGGAACCCATCTCACGAGTTGTGCCTGGACTGTCGGGTCATTCCAATTAACAAATGGTCATACAGGTAGTAGGATTGCATCAGGGAGTGGAAGGTGCAAAAGAAGTGTCATTAAAATGTGACTGTCTCAAACGTGTCACTGGAAACCAGCAGAGTAGGCACCAAGAAAAGAAAAGGTGATGCTGAGATAAGTGCTCCTATCTGCCAAGATGTTTGTCCTCCCAGAGCAGCATTTCTTCCATAGTTGCCCATCCAGCTGCCCCAGATGAGCTCACTAGGAAGAACTGTGCTCTACCTGGGCTGGGTTCTCCCTTCTGCACTGGTCCCAAAAGAGCTGCAACTCCACCTTCTCCATCTGTTACCCACCTTCCTCAAGCTCTCATGATCTAGGAGATGTGAAGCTTTTTGGAAGATGTAATACAGACCCACTGAGAGAGCTGGAAAAATTGGACAAGCTCTCTTCACAACAGCCCTTCTGGTTTTTATCAATTTCATCTCCATTCCCAGCTCACTGATTTCTGGGCTCATAATTTTGCATGGAAAAGCTGGGATAGCAGCTGTGTTTGGCTTGTAGCTGCCTCTCCTGAGACAAATTCAAGGCAACCATCAAACCAGCAGGACATCCAACATCTGTAATGGTGGTTGAGACAAAAAGCAGATGGGGGTTTCTCTTCACCCACCTGAAGGCAGTGGGGCTGAGGGTTAGCTAGGCTAATGTAAAACCTTGGTGTGAGCCAGCTGCTTTCATCTTCCCAGGCTCAGCACTGTGGGAGATCTGGGACCCAAGCACCAGGTCCCAAGCCTATAAGCCCATGTGCAAAAAGACTGGAAACACACAGCAGAGGCACAGTTGGAAAGCCAGTCAGCTGTGTCCTCACCACGCTGGGGCAGAGTGCTGAGATGCACTGGTAGGGCTGTAGTTGTGCAGAGAGAAAGATGAAGGATGAAGTCTTTGCAGGGGAGGAAATTCAGAAAAAATTTATTCTCCCCCTTTTTGCACATTTTTAACCATTTTTACTGCTTCCACAAGGGTTATTGAACCTACCTTCAGTTTTATAAAGAAGGAAATGAGACAACATTAAATAGCTTTCTGAAGGGTTCTGAAAGCAGACACCACTTGCATACAGTTGGTCTGTGTTTAAGATGTGACTTCCAGACCTCATTGTACATCCTGTAGTTGAGTCACCATGTGTTGTGGGAACTGAGATGGGAGAATAAGTGCTGACCATCATGTCAAACAGCCCCAGCTTTCCAAATTGAAGAAGAATCAGACCATGAAGGGAGGGAAAGCAGCAGTGACAATACAAGGATAGCTAGTTGTCACAGGTAAACTTTGGTATCCATGTCCAGTGGCTAGTTCTAGAGTTGTGAGCTTTGTTATATTGTACACGTCCTCTTTCCACTCTTTTCTCAAAGCAGCTATCATCTTCCCCCTCCCTCATGCATTAATGATGAGCATCAGAGGCAGTTGCACCAAAAGTGACTCTCAGCCCACTTCTGCACTCCCCTCTCCCACCCAATCCCAAGGCAGCCCAGACAGTTGTTGGCCATCAAAAATCTAAATTTTTAGTAACTCTACTTGGGTTTCTTTCCTCGTGTATCATAACTTCCTCCCCATGCACTCTAGCAGGGCAGTACAGGAGGCTCCAACCATGTCCCAAGTAGCTTCTTTGCCCCCTGGCAGCACCTTACAGACATGAACCTTACTGTGAATGTACTGTGTCAATGCTGGTGAGATCTGGTGCTGCTGATCTTGCATAGGTGGTGGCTGATTGGGATCTATTGGGAGAAACCAGAAGGAAGTAGCTACCGTCCCTTTTCCCTTTTGAGAGAGAGGGATTTTTTGGTATTATGATTATTGTCCACCTTCCAGTGGCCAAGTTCTGGTCTGCATTAATAATGGGTTAACTTGCTGTCCGGACAGGTATGGAGCTTCACACCAACCTTAATGTCAGACACCATGTCTGTATCCAGAGCCTGGATACAGGCTGGGTTTCTCCCATGCTGGCAAAGTGCTTTCAGCAGGCTCCAGAGAGCCATTTCTGGCAGACAGGGAAATAGCTCTCCTCAGAGTTTGGATCAAATCTGCACTTGCATTTCATGTCCTTAGCTTGGATAAAAAAATCAACCCAAATACTTTCCAGGTCTCCTTTCCCTGTGTGGTGTCTAGTGCCTCAGGGGAGGCAATGGTGGAAGGCATTTGGGGGTCACCAAAAGCAAGATCCTTTTTGGATGTATTTAATGGAAATATCTTTCAGGAGGAGAGGAGACCTCCACAACCTTTCTGTAAATGTCAGAGCAGGAGACTAATTTCCAGCTGTCCTTGCATATAGTGAAACAGTTGAAACAGCCAAATGCGAAGTACAGTTAAATATAGGGTTTGACCTGAATAACCCTTTAATTAGGAAGATACATTTGTTGTAGCTTGACCTTAGTTCATGTAAGGAACCTGTTAATCATTTGACATGCAAAGTGTATTAATGCTGCACTTAACTTGGCCATTGGTTTTATTATCTAGGCTTGGGACATTTTTCACTCTTGAAACATCAATCTGCATCTTGTATGGGGTGGGGGGGGTGTTTCTTTCTTTTTTCCTGTTCAGAACATGTAGCATACTTTTGTACTTCTGTTCCCATCCATGTAGAGTATTGCCTTAAACAGATCAGTTGTGTTGTAGTTTGTTTTGGGTTTTCTTTTTTCTACCATTCATTTTATGCATTAATTTATTTTAAACAGTGGAGGATTTCAAAAACATGAAATATGTATAATTTTTTAAACATTTCCATTGCACTATTTATCATTGTAACTGGTTGCGTATAGTGTAACAGAATTAATATTAAAAAGCATACATATGAAAACCAGCCTGCCAGTCACTGGAGCGAACTGTGGTGAGAGGGTATGAACCACACCATCTCATCTGAGCACCCAGCAATCGTCGATACTGAAATCAGGGGGTACTTGCCTTCATGCCATGGCAAATACTAGTTGCTTGGGTCCAGTAGAAGCAGCTTTTGTGGAGCTGTGCTGTACAGCATAGTTAAAGCTGCCGGGGCCAGCCAGTCCCCAACTAGCATTTGGGAAGGCTTCTCCTCATGGCAGCAAGACCCATCCCCTGCATCTAGGCTATGCCTCTCCTCCCAACAGTGACAGAAGCAGAAGGAGGTGTAGCATCTTCAACAGTGGGTGAAATAACCTTTTCTCCAGCCTTGCAGCCATTCTGCTCCTTAAAGCCTTTGGCATCAGAGCCAAGCACTGATTTTAGAGTCCAACATCAGCAGCTGGAAATGCCAGGGACTGCTAAGAATAGGGGATAGCCACTTGTCTTAGTTTGAAAGACAGGTGTCTGCTAAGGAGGGCAGGACCCTCCCTTGGAATAAAAGATGTAACCCCCTTCCCTCCAAATTGTTATAATTTTGAAATTAAGGGGCTTTCAGGCAAAGATATGAGGAGTAGGAATAAGAATTCTTTACTAATATGTATATATATAACAAGGCAAACAACAGTAACTATGGCAGTGATAACAAACATAGCAGACCCCAGTGACACGGGCTCGGCTGTCAGGCCCTTTCCCCTTTGGTGCAGTGATGCTTACAGCCGGCAGGGGCGCTGGCGGCTCCCAGTGAGCGGAGCGGGTGCAATGGTTCCCCCGCGGCTGCAGGGGGCACTCTGGAGTGAGCTCGGCACCATGCGGTGATGGCGGAGGAGAAGGTCGCTTCACAAATGCCCCATGGGCAGTCGATCCCGGTGCCCTGGCAGGACCCTCAGGGACAGCAGGCTGGAGCAGGAGAGATGGACCCAAATCCCGGATTGTGGATGAGATGTATCGAACTCTGGAGCTGCAGCAGGACCCCAGGACGTCTTGGCAGGCAAGGGGTGCAGGGCTACAGTGTAGCAAAAAGCTCGCAGCGGCAGCAGAAGAAGCAGCACCAGCAGAAGCAGCAGCAGCACCAGCAGAAGCAGCAGCAGCACCAGCAGAAGCAGAGGAGCGGCAGGCTGGGCGGCGTCTCTCTCCTCCCGATGCCAGAGAACAAGAGCCAGGCTGTACCC
>VZTN01037882.1:312-14822 GCA_013400515.1 Erpornis zantholeuca | reverse complement strand
TGTAATGTTTAGAAAAGGACTTGGCTCCCAGCTATGTGAAAAGCTTGTATATAGCAAAACAGAAGAATCCTATTTAAAATATTCCTAATTATTTTAAAATAATAGTCAAATTATACTAATAAAGATGCAAGCTACAGCTTTTAAAATCAAGCACTCAGTAATCAAAGAACCCCAACAGTTAAATTTTCTCTGAAATAAATAAGCTATATTCCTGTTTCCCTGATAAATATAGATTTTCAAGTGTCCTGTTAAACTTGAGTTAAATATATAATACATACACCATGTACATATTAATGCAACGGAAAATTATTAATTTTTAGTCTGTCTTCAGGTATGAATGCCTAATTTCACAATGCTTGTGTCAAATTACTGACAGTTTGCAAAAAGTGGAAACACTACGAGGACAGACACCTACTCTGCAAGTCACCTTCTACATTTTTACATGATAGTCTCACAAGAAAATGATAGGAAGGAGATTTATAATAAAATCTTTCAAAGTAGCTATAGAAGTCTAGAATTTGTGAACACAGAATACTTATAATAATGGTTCACTGACTTCCTAAGAAGAGCTGTTGAGCTAGGACTTGCAGGGGTCATTTCTCAATCCCAAATTATGTGACTGAACTGAAGGATTTTGTGCAGAGAGTGCTAATCATATTTTGGATGGCAGCAAGAAAAGGGAATGGCAAGTATATAAAACTTAAATATGTTTTAAAATTACTAAACAAAGACCATGAAAATAAAGACCAAAGTAAGGAAGAGCATGAAGCAGTATTAGAAAATCCCATGGATAAAAAAATCAGAAAGGAAGGGTCATGGGTATATGAGCATGCCAGGATAAGGACACTAAACAGAATGCAGACAACAGCATCATGAATGTCAGGAATTATCGAATTACTGCAAGTTATATTTATAAGATATTTGATTTGGATTTTTTCTCTAACAGCAAATACATCATAGCTGTTATTTCCCACAAGATATTTTGTACAAATCCCATTCCAATCCTGTCTGAACAGGGCTTTCTAGACTTTGATAGAGTGAGAGAAACACCAGAAGGTCAGCAGAGACATTTGCTTTGAAAGAATGCAGCTCCTATTGGAGAATTAGATTTGCAATTCAGAGCCTTATTTGATGAAGTTAATAAGCACATGACTACATTTAAGGGAAGCAGGCTGAGGTTTTTTCAGCTAGGCTACTGCTTAAAATTCGGCACTAGCTTTAAATATCTTGTTTAACCAGGATCTATAAACTTGGTTGGAGTGATGCCTTTCCTGCATACTTGGGAAGCAACAGAAGTTATGTGCTCTTAATTCTGAAATTATTGCTTGGAAAAATAAATAAAAGCTTTTATTTTGGAGGGACTTGATCATGTCCTATTTTAATCCAATGAGTAGGATACAATCAATTTTCTTTTTATAAACTAAGATAATTTATAGCAGCACTGATAATCTGAATATTAGGAAAAACTACATTTACAGCATTTAGTGTCAAACTGCACAATTTTCCTCGGGCTCTGGGCAGAATTCAGAGTATTGTTTTTATATTTGAAGCTCCAAATTATTTCAGTTTAATTTTTTTTTTCAGAAGCGTTGCCTCTTTTGCCTTTCTCTGTGCTACAGCTGACATAAGCAGAAGTACACAGCATGAGCTTTTCAATTCAGGAGAAAAATCTGCTTATACGTTTCACAGCCTCCTTAGCTCAGCACTTCACACTCTGGCACAACAAACCTCAATGACTGATACATTCTGCCAAGCACCCACCTTTCTTTGGGCATTAGTTAGGGACAAAATTAAAGTGTGAGTTCAGAAATTATGGTACTGTAGTATTCAGCAGAAGAAATAGTACTAGCAATTATGATAGTGGTGACCAACAAAGAGAACCCGTGTCAACTTACTGAGGTTTACAGTGATTTTAAATTGATTAAAGGCACATAGACTTGGAAAGAGTGAATATGTGTATCATTTTAAAAACAAAATAAAAAGAAGCAATAGTCCAAAACCGAAAGAAAATTCTTTTCCATTTCAATATCATTTTACTCCAACCTCAGTATTTGCTGTTTAAGAACTTAGTGGACTTGTGCTTATATTTTTCAAGGTGGTGTCAGTGGGAGAGGCTTTTATATGCCTCAATGATCCATTCAGGGATCAAAGCTGCAGAGTATTTAATATTATCATCATAAGTCTATCCCTGAATGTTGAAATCAACTCCAGATTAGTCCCTCCCTTGGTTGTCATATTATTAAAATATCTGGACATTACTGCCAAGTTAGACATTTAAATCTTCTGATTCCTCTTTCTAACCTAGTAATCTCTGGCAACCCCCTCTTGCCAGTTTTCTATAAATCTATTCCAAATTACCAGTATCTTTCTGGCAATGAGAGCTTCCAATATTTTATTGTTTCACCAGCTTTAGTGAGTATGCCATGTAATTTCCTCTGTCTTTATGGAGGCCTGGATTTACTGTGATGTCCTGGGGTGATGCTATGAAGCTGCTTTATTCCTTAACCGTCTGCTCAATGCCCAAGGATGCTGTACCTTTAGGATGGACCCAGGGTGTGTGGAAAGATTACACCCAACGGCCTGATGAAACTATATTAAGCTGGATGGTCCGAATCTGGGACACTGCAGGTGATGGTACAATTTTGGACAGTGCTGAAGCGAGGCAGTTGGGATCCCTGTCATGTGAATTGAGTATTGACCAAGGGATGACAAGGGGGCCTGAAGCTCTCAGTCTCTGGACACAGCTCTTAAGTGTGAAGGAAAGATATCTGTGCCAAGAACATCTCCAGCTGCAGCTAAACCCCTGGAAGACCATGGAACAAGGGATTCAATGCCTGAGAGAACTGGCAGTGATAGAGATCATATCCTCAGATGACCAAACAATTAGGATCCTTGACATGGTAAAATGCACATTGATGAGGTGGCTGAAACTTGCATGACATGTGCCACCAGAATATTAGTTGACTAGTTGTCAGCCCATGTGTTCACCTTCTCTGGGCATTTGTTGTATTTTGAGGTTTTATTTTTCTGTTCTACCCTGTTTTGGTTTTTGTGTAAATAAATAGGTTTTTTCCTTCCACTTTCACCTGCTGTTACCAATTTGCCTCATTGGTGGAGGAAAGAGGGAGACCTTTTCCCTTGGGAGGAGACACTCATTCCAGAGCGTTTCCTCCTAAAATTTTGTCTCCAAAACCAATACATGTGGCCAGCTTTACTGCCAGAGGCGATTGCAAGTGCATTCATTCTTACTGTGTACTACCTGCAGTGAGCATATAATCATCTTCTGTAACCACTCTGCTCTGGTCTGTCTCTTCCATTAGATATCAAATTTTAACATCTTTGCCTTAGCTGTATTTGCACATTTTTTCCCCTATGCTCATTTTCTCACATGCTCTCATTTTCCTAATCTCTTAAATCACTTTGGATTATTACTGTTCTGTTCATGTTTGTATAATGCATTGCATAATTTAATCTGTGAAACTTCAGATGATACCAAATTTATTCAACTAGCAGCTGCAACACAAATCAAGGTCTTCTGAGATAGAGAAATCTTTCTCCATAGGAATCATTACCGTTTCTCTAAGAGAAGACATTTGCAAACAACATGAAAAAGGCCGGGATCCAGCTTCTGCTTAGTAATAAAAGATGGACATTGGCAACTCTACAGACTATTTCATGGTCTTTTGCCTACTCTTCTTCTGATGATCACTGAATAAATAATGGTGTATCACCCCAACCGTCTCTCGAAATCCTCCACATTCATTAAATCTTCCTTATATTTCCATGTATCTTTCTGATATTTATATGCTTATCTATCTATTTTTCATTTGAAATGTTTTTTACCCCAAGACAATCTCTGGCTACAAGTAAAGATGACATGCTCAGAAGCAAAGGAAAGATCTTAGGCCTCTCAGTTAAGAAAGCTATACAGACCCACTGCTAAAGTAGGCACACATCTGCTCCATCACTCCAGGAAAGCTGGATTTTTCCAAACTGGAATCTATCAGGTAGCTGTGCGCTCACTGCTTGAAGTTAGGAATTGGTTCAAATGGCTGGACTCGATCTGTCTTTTCAGTTCATTGGGAATTTAGTCAGGACAAACTGTCTCCTCTGACACAAGCATTGCCGGGGTGTTACATCTGTGCTCCGTGTTCTGCTCTGGCCATCAGATTACTTATGTGTTAATTCAGTGTTGTAGTGCTGGTGGGGGAAGGGGAAAGGACAGTGTATTTTGCTTTATTCTTGAAAGCTTCATGATTTGATCCAAATGACATGATTACATTTGCAGGGTTGCTCCAGCTGCCTGTCCAGAGACAAAACTGCAAGAGGCAAGGCAGGCTGAAGCAGCCCTTCATCACAAGCCAGATTTACTACTGGTGGACAGAAATGCAAGAAAAAAAAATTCCCAAATTTTCTTAATTTCTTAATTATCATATTCTGTACATGTGTTCAAAATGTTATTTGACAAAAACAGTGTCTTTTCAGGAATTAATATATTTCTGTATGTGTCAAGCTGCTAAATCATGAACATATTCTGCCATAAATATTTTTGAATCCAAAGAATGGTCCTCATCAACTGAATCCAAGCAAATGCCATCTAGTTCACCCTTGTTAAGACATTCTTGCAAAATGCAGATCTCCATGAAATACATCTGTAGTCATTAACATTGAAATCCTGTTTGGAACTAATTTTTCTCTGGAACTGAGCAGAGCTTTCTCCTTGAGTCTCCTCAAATGTTGTGGATTGCTGGTGCTGAAAGCCTTGCTTAGTATGATTTGTTTTCACTAAATCAATGTATGTCTTATCTGGAAAGTAACCCCCAAAATATCAGTCAAATAAATTCATCTGCCTTTCTAACATTTTTATTTAAGAATTTTCAACACTACTGCACTCACCATTTTTCAATGGAATAAAAAATATTGGGGGTGGAGGGTCAAGGAACAGAAAGAAGTGTGAAGATCAAAATTAGGGTATCGAGACATCAGGTATGAAGCCTTTGTAAGCATTTATACTGTTTTAGGAAAGAAATTTATAAGTCTTACAGGGAAAATTTTGTCATTTTGCCATCCCCATAATCCAACAAACCTTGTAGTCTGATTTTAAAACAACCCAGCTGCAACCAGAAGAGTCTAGGCTTTGAACAACACATATGAATGCAAAAAAGTGAAGGTGTAACCAGAAAGGCACAGCTGAACTAAGGGCAGTAATCTAATGTACTGAAATAAACACTGGGGTCTTTCCCTCAATGAAGCACCACGCAGTGGAGGCGCTCCCTTCAGCGCGCCTGCCATGAACCCGCGGCAGCAGCCCAAGGGCACAGCCCGAGGGGGACATGCCGAGGGGTGCAGCCCCAGGCGGACATGCCGAGGGGGCAGCCCGAAGGCGACAGCCCGAGAGGACAGCCGTACAGCCCGAAGCGGACAGCCCACAGGCAGGCCCAGCCGGCGCACGGACCGGGCCGAAGCTGAGGGAGAGCGGTGCCCGGCCGGGAAGGCGCGCCCCCACAGCCGCCCCGGGAGGCTCCGCCATTGGCTGGCGAGCATGTCCATCAGGGCGANGCGGCCGCGCTCCGGAGGTCGACCCTGCGGCCTCCGAGGTAGCGAGCAGCGCTCTGCGCTGTCTGGCCGGGCTGGTGGGGCAGGTGAGTGAGGGACGGGCGGACGGGAAGGCCAGGGGCTGAGCTGGCTTGGGCGCTGCTCCCGCTTCACATCACCTCGACTCGAGGACCCGCTCAGAGCCGGCTCCTGCTTTTCTCCGCCCTGCGGAGCCCATGTGGGCTCCAGGAATAGTGTACGGCTCTGGAGAGGACATAAATTTGCCGCAAACAAGGGAGCTGCGTCTCTTTTGGAGGTTGTTCGCTCCCGCCTGGCTTCTGCCAGGGCTGCGGCGGCGGTGCCGGCTGCCTCTCCCTCTCCCTTCGGCCGGAGCAGCCCCAGGGTGCGTGGCTGCTGCTGCTTCTCTCCCACAGCCTGACCGTGCCTTTGCCTCGCAGTGACGGGACGTTGTGTGTCACTTTGTAATTTGATGGATGATCTCTTCCATAGGAAAGTGCAGTTTGCTTAATTGCTGTATCTTAATAATTACTCGGAATTGGAAAGCTGCTGAAAGCTTACAGTGCATTAAAATAAATTATCAGGAGCTTGAAGTTAGGCCTGCCTTGGTAATAACATACTATGAAACACACTGTTTATCTGAGGGTCAGAATTTTCAAGGGTGCTTTGCTCTGTAGTACTTAAGTTGAAACACATACTTTATATTTAGTAATGACTATGTATTGTGTAACAGATGTTACAGTAGTGGTAGAAGGCTCTTGTCAGGAGAAAGTTATTACTAAAACTTAATTATTGCTATAAATAATTTACAGATTAATTTTCCACTGTGGAGACATATATGCAGTTCTGTGAAGGCAGTAGAAGCACACTCTTACTTCAGAATATAGCAGTTTGAAGGTTTGGGGCCAGATGATGAACAATATCTGCAGGAGCTAGTGTACCTTAATGTATGTTCGGTACAGAAATGGGCTCTTCGATGCAGAGGCAGTTTAGGAGTAGCTGTTGGCTGATCTGAAATTATTCTTTAGAGTTTTTCACCTCTCATATGTATAGAACTCTATTATATTTGCTTTTCACTTCCAAGTCTGCTAACAAATGTCTCTGTTTTCAAATGGCAACAAAAATGAAGGGCTTGATAATACAGGCACTTACTTAAGAGTCTCAGTTTTCCTATCTTTAAAATTATTAAAAACTACTATGGCTTTTGAACAGGAGTACGCTGCTAAAGAGTGTCATGTTCAGACACAGCTGACTCACAGGACTACTGAGGCATGAAAACTATCTATTGAGGTTTAAAGGCCCCATAATTCTTCCTGGTGAAAATTCTGAATGTGATCAATGGAGCTAGTGACTGTCAGTTTATCTAGGTGTAAGGACTACGAATGACAGTATTACAACATATCAGAGAAAAGCTGGAACTCTTGTATTTATGAAAAACACAAAGGAGACTAAAGGGAAAGTTTCTTAAGCTCTTAACTAGGGTATTCATCACAAGTTTAGTTAATTGTTTCTAAAACTACATTTAAAAACTCTTATTTTTCTCTTTTGTCCTCAGTAGCTTACTTTTTCTCCAAAGCTGGCTCTACAACCAGCATGGAAAGGCCCTAGTGATTTTTAAAAATAACTGGTGTGCCCCGACAATTGTGAGAGACCTGTTTGGAGTTGCTACATCCCCTCAGTAGAGTTACAGTAGCTATGGTTCAGAATATAATTGTTGTCTTTGGTGTTTGGAGTGTCTTCTTCAATGACAACAGACCCATTTTTCTATCCAGAGCACTGAACTATAAGGATCTGATTGCTCCATCTTAGCTGTGAAAATCCTTTTAATTGCTCAGTTATGATCCTTTCCAATTGTTGAGTTACACCCTTGTCTGCCAGTGCTTGTGTTTTGCCAGATTTAATTGCTGTGTTTTACCCCCTTACAGATTCTAGAAAACTATCTTGCATTTTTGACTGAAACTACTGATTCCCCATTTCCCTTTTATAGAGATAAGTGAGCATGTGGCAGATTGTTAGCAGTCACAGTTTGTGATTCATCATAGTAGTTTAAGTTGGGTTTATGCTAGTAAATTGGGCTGTAAGCAGGAGTATTTCTGGCACAGGAGTTTTTTTACTGGAGCAATCAGTGGTAGTACGTGACCAGAAGGACATCTGAGAATAACAACTCTTAAAACCAATATAGCTGATCCTGAAAAGTTCTTTTAAGATTGAAAATATAGGCAGTGCTTTCATAAAACAAATTTCAAAGGGCTAAAATTACTTATGATCCTGTAAATTGCTGCAGAATAGGCTGTGGACTTGTAATCAGACACAGGCTTTGAAATTCTCAAAACACTGAATTTATAAACCTATTTGTGACAGTTCTAATGAGTAGTAGGATGTGAAATACTGAGAATTTACTCTGTTGTACTAGAAACTTCTGTTGATGCAAGAGGGGTTCATTCTTTTATTTAAAAGCAATGTCTGTGAGTTAAAAATATCTTTGGCCTCTAAATTATTCTAAGTTAGAAGTTCTGTTGCTTTTTGTACATTGAATTATCTGGACAGGAGTTGTCCATTATGATATGAAGGCACGCATCAGCTTGTTCTTTTTGAAAAAGGAGGATTATTGGGAAATTGCAGTAGCACTTCTATTTTGTTTCATTTGGATTACCTAATCTACACCTTTTTTGCCCTGTGAGTAGACTGTAATATAGGAGATGTTACTCAAGAAACTTTGGACAGAAATATGTGCTTCAGACAACCACTTATGCACAGTGGCTTAATTCCTAAAGTAAGTTTTATTCCTATTAAATTCTAAGTACATTCTTTAGTCTTGTTCAAGACTAGTGTATCCTAGAATATTGCTTTTCCTCTGTCCTGTATGCTTAGCTTAACTAGTAAACAGGGATAACCATTTCTGTGAAAATTATTGAAAATACATTCTATATCTAGTTAGACTGTCTCCTTTGCAATGTAATTTGGGAGCTAACCCTGAATTTAATAAGGCTGATCTTTGACTAGAGAAGGACAGTTCAGGTTTTTAGTTCTTTACAAAATTGTGTTAATGCTGGATTTGAAACTATCATGGGACAGCTTGTCATCCACTGCTTTGCCTTCAGAGTGATGGAGGCATTCCTGTGTTCAGTTCTAAGTGTTTCCCCATGCGCTTTGTGGTGGCTTCAGGACACAAGTGAATATGCATTCTGTGTTCTTGTTCAGAATATTTGATGCTGTTAGAAGTTAAAAGTCTGTACCATGACTTAAAGGTTATCTTTGTCATCTTCCTGAGGTACCTTTTTCTGTTTCCACTCCCACATGTGTTGTGGGTTTTTTTGTTTTGGTTTGGGTTTTTTTGTTTGGTTTTTTTAGGGTTTTTTTGGGTTTTTTTAATATGGAAAGAGTGAGGGATAGACATACAAATATGCATATGAATTGGGAATTCAGTGTTGAGAGCAGAGTACCTGTAGGTCCTCTTGATTTCAAACAAGAATTTTATCTGTATTTAGAATTTGGGGTATCACTTGCAGGATGTTTGGTTGGAGAACAACCTCCTTAGCTTTGGGGAAATGAAAGTAAGCAGTACTTTAAGATCTTGAGAAGAGCTTTAGTGTCACAAAAAGGTCAAAGTTGGGTGTGAAAGTGTGTCAGTTCATTAGAGATTATTGACAATCAGCTTTATATTAGAAAGTGTATTTTTAGCTTACAGAAGATACATAGTTCTTTTAAATATTACTTCAAATTCATTATGTGTGTTTTTCATTATTGCCTTGGGAGTTAAATATTGCAATTCCTTGGCAGTGAGAATAGACTGGCAATTGTTAATTTCAATACGAATGCATATATGGGAAAATAGTGTGGTTTGAAAATAGGTTTAATAGTGGTGCTTTGTAATCTAGAGTTTGTTAAACCTTAAAAAAAATACTTATTTTTATGCACTTATTTTTAAAATAAAATTCCTTTGGACTAGCAGCAAGTAAAAATTCAAGAATGTGGCATGGTGTTACGTCAAGACACGGGTCACGGAGGCATAGATAGTCTTGCAATCTTGGAATAAAATATGTGAACTTAGGGGAGACTGCTATCCTGGGTCATGTTTCTTTGTGCTGGTGGTTCTACTGTCCATTAAAATAAAAGATAATATGAGTGATTAACATGAACAATTTGCTTTCATACAAGAATTAAGTAAATAAAGCGAAGGACCAAATTAATACAATGAAAGCATGATAAGTTGGTAAGGAATTTTAATTTTAGAATATATTCTACAAATACTAAGTTGGAATATGATAGCTGCTTGAACTGTAATTTCTATCAAATCTTTCTAATGCTTTCATGTAAAAACGGGGTGGGTCTATATGAGACTGAGCATAATTGTTGTCTTGTAGAACTCTTGTATACTTTTTTAATGTTAATACAGATAATATAATTTTTTGTGTTTGTTTTGCCCTGTTGAAGCTTAATCTTGGAGACGATATTGTGAAAGTTGTAATCGATTGGAGCAAGCTTCAGAGCACATCAGCACTTCAGCCAGCGTTGCTCTTTAGTGCACTTCAGCAGCATATTTTATGTTTACAGGTAAATATTTCATGGGACACTTTTGTCTTGAAAAAAGTGATCAACAATTAAAAGTAGTTATCTCAGCTGTAAAATTTCAGTAATTTTTATCTTGTGTTGCTGTGTTCAACAAAAAAGGAATGCAAAAGTGTTCAATGCTTGGGATTCCACTATGCTCCATAGGTACTCACAAATTTTTCAGATTAGTGGTGGGAATAGCCACTGTAGGTGAGTGGGCTGAATAAATGCCGCCTCATTGATTTCTAGACTTGCATTGTAAATGTGATACATTTCCATCTATGGTGGGTTATAATTAAGCAATAAGACACGGCAGGTGTGTGTCATGCTATGATAATGATTCCATGCGTTGGGTGAGTTTTGAGGCTCATAGAGTGCTTTCAGTGGTTCAAGAAGTGGCATTATCCCAGCATGACACATCCTGGAGTGTCTTACTGCAATTAAATATATTTTCAGCATAGGGTTTTTTTTTTTTTAAAGAGTAATTTCTTTGACATTAATGTCTCATCTTGCCAAGTAGCCAGTCACCATTACTGTCATTTCTTTTAACTATTTGAAACTTTCCAACCCTGCCAAAAGTAATTTAGTTTCATGGCAGGGAGGGTGCGCAGTTTGCAGCTGGTAACTGAGCAGTGTTTTGACCTTGATAGTTCATATGTAAAAGATGGGGGGTTGAGTACTACTATTTTGCTTCAGCTAGTCAATGAATTATTGGGTGCATAGTACTGAGAGGATGAAAAAGGAAGTTTCTGTATTTTCTTGTCTGTAGGTAAAAGAAAGACTCTTTGTTTACCTGACATCCGCCAAATCTTTGGTGTGATGAACAGAAAGAGAAAGTATGCAAGATAAAAGCAAATAAAATTTGCATCCAACATGTAAGAATGCTGCAAGTAGGAATTTGATTCCATTTCAGAAAATGTGACTGCTAAAAATCATGTTGTCTTTAAAAAAAATTAAAGTAATTTATAGAGAGAAAATATGCAGGGAAATTCAGACTGGACGAAACTGATAGAAATTAAAAAGAGACAGGGACATATATCTGTACCGAGTTTTTGATGTTACATGGTACGTAAGAGTTATTGCAGTAAAATAAGCATTTTTCCTGCTACAAATGTCACTGCCTTTTCTCATTTAATTTCATGACCTAAGTAGATAATCAACCGTATCAAGCAAAGCATGTGTTCATGATAATGCCTATATATTTCATGTCTGTGTTCGCTCATTCACTTGGGCAACTACTGTTTCAAGTGGAGAATGTAGTGCTGTGGTGATAAAGTAAAGGCTTTACAGTGTAATAGCACTGGATTTCATGTTAAGGAGGAAAAATACTAAGCCTTACTGTTCTGAGTAAGCATTTGAATGACATGTTAATTAAGTGGCATTGATGCCAGCGATTGAAGCTTTGATTTAGCTAGTAACCCAGGAGTATGAGCAGATTTTCACAGAAATTTGGGAGTTTTCAAACCTCTAAAAGACACAGGTCAAAAAGGTAAGAATTGTGGTGTGCACAATATTTGGAACTTCTTTTTAATCTTTTTGCTTTGTTCCGTCAGAGGAAGATGTTGTAATCCCCAAAATTACTTCCATTGGTCTGGTTGGAAATTGTAATAGTACTTGTCTTCTTGGCTTTGGGACTTTTGGACTTTTATTTTTTTAACCCTAATATACTGTTTTCTTTGTTCAGCCTCTCTTAGAAAAACTCCAGTCGTTGATCAAAGAGGAAAATATAGGCCATGTTGAACCTGCAGGTAAAACAGAAAGCCAAACAAGTTTAGATATTTATGATGGTAACAGTCAGACTGAAGAAAAATATGGAAGTTGTGACTTGAGAGATCTGAAGGATGCTCATTTTAATTTTGATCCAGAAGTGGTCCAAATAAAAGCTGGAAAAGCAGAAGTAAGTGATTTATGTGAATTTAAAAACAGAAAAATTAAAGACCTTTCTAAATTTTAAATTTTAAGAATGAAATAGATATATGCCATCATGTTTATTACCTGCAGATTGACAGGCGGATATCAGCCTTCATCGAGAGGAAACAAGCCGAGATCAATGAAAATAATGTCAGGGAATTTTGCAATGTTATTGATTGTAATCAAGGTAACTGGCTAGCCAGACTTTAATCTTCATAGCTATTTAAGTTGTGTGGGGTTTATTACTAAAGATGGGTTTTTTTTCCTTTCAAAAGCACTAATCTACATTTAAAACGGAACTTTCTTTTAAGAGTAACTTTGTTTTAAAATTTAGAACTTGCATGTGCACTGCAGATGTCAGATAGAAACACGAATAGTTGCTGGAGGACAATGCTTAATGCAACCCATACAGAAAGATTGTATCTATTATTGTGTTAATTTTGAGAGCTGCTATCTTAGTTCATATGATTTAGTAGCTATTGTTCCCAGAGTTTTAACAAAATATGCCTCCAAAGTAAATGGAACTGCAGTTCAGAAATGTCTTGTAAATTGCATATTCAAATTGAAGTTAATTTAATGCTAGTTAAGTTACAAAGAAGTATTTTTTGCAATTAATTTGAATTGAAATTACTTTTTTTTAAACATTGCTTACATTGTTAGTGTTTATCATACATCAGCTAGTACAATTGGCTGTATTTGTAACCAGTCTTAAATCCATCTGGTAGACTGGATCCTATTTACAGTAACTGTAGCCAAATGAGTCTTGGAAGTTAAGGTAATTTTATGTACATAAAACTACATAAGCAGTACAGGATATTTTCTAAGTACCTGTGAACCTTCATGTGCATTGTCTCTATGAGGTACTTATGCTCTTAGACATCAAAGCTTATCGTTCAGTAAGCTTCTTAGTGTTAACTGCTTGAATGTTAGTTGGAATGCAAAGGACATCTGAAGTTTAGTAGAATATGCTAGATAGTAAAAGACTGTTTCCCCAAATTGTTAATTATGTACATAAGAAATTATAAAAAGACCTGTGTCATTGTTCAGGCATAATAAAATATGTGTAAAGCTTTGGTGTATATGGACAGAGATTAAAACATAAACATTAAAACAAAACATAGAATAAATTAAGGTTGTCCATACCATAGGTTTTTATGGTTAAGCAAATGAAAGAATTCACATGGATCAAAATAAATGCAGGAAGGTTTAGGAAAGAATGCTATGCATAAACTTGATCAGTCAAAAAATAGAAGAGTTTCAGGAAAGGATATAAAACCAGAATAACAGTGGTTACTGGTAGCAGGAAAAAGGGTTCTGTACAGGAAGGTAGAAAGAAGTTACAGAGAAATGCAGTGAAAAGTAAGAACCAAATAAATTTGGTCCTGGCCCAGTAAACTTCTGTATATGTGTGTGCATACATTTATGAGTGACTTATCCAATTAAAACCAGTAGGTCAGTGCAAATGTGTGGAGCTATTAATGGGCAAGTGTTTATAGAATGAATTAAGTATTTCTGATTGTTTTTTATTGAAGCATTTTTATTAGATTTGTTAAAAGCATCAAAGCTTGTAGTGGTTAGAATATTTTCAATTACAAATACATAATTAGAACCTCACTTGTTATATCATTATTTATTTAGAAAATAGCTGTGCCAGAACAGATGCAATTTTCACACCCTATCCTGGATTTAAAAGTCATATAAAGGGTAAGCAACTCTTTTAATACCCGTTTAAGTGTCCAGATATAACAACACTGATGGGTTTTTGATGTCAAAACTTTCTATAGANTTGAAATAGAATATAATTTTGGGACAGTGGAAGTTCTAAGGCATAGATTTTTAAGAAGTGACAAGCTGGGGAACAAGTTTATCATTGCACTAACTTTTGGAAAGGCATAAATAATATAGAAGTGATAGTCTAACAGAAGTTGTGTATAAAATACTGCTTGTTCATCTGCTGCTCTCTAGGTGTACACAGGTTACCCTTCTTTAAAAACAAACAAAATACCCAAAAGCAGAATGCAAGTAACCCTCTTTTCCATTTCTGAATGGGAATATTCAATTATCCACTTGATAGTGGTCCTAGAAAACAATTAATTATTTTGAATTCTGCAATTCAGAATAATACTGTAAAGCACAATAATAAGTATTGAAAGGTATGGTGAGCTAAGAAGATGGGGAAGTGAGTTTGATTTTAGAACCTTTCACACAGAACCTCTTTCGGTAGTCACTGTTTTAATTGAGTGTTAATTTGGAACTTGGCAGCATAATACAGGAAAAAAGGGAGGTTTGCACTTCGAGGAACAGTTAATAACTGAAATGTGAAAAACACTTAGGAATTGGAAGTAAAAGGAGCATAAATTAAAGCAAGAATGTAGCATATGGCCTTCATGAAGTATTGAGTAGGATGGTATATGTGTGTGTGTGCTTCAGCATTTGGAGTTGCCAATACAGTCTTTAAATCTGCAGTATGCTGCAGTGATTCTGTGAGGACAACT
>VZTN01037881.1:2437-26711 GCA_013400515.1 Erpornis zantholeuca | reverse complement strand
AAGCTGGATCAGTCTAAAACAGAGACAACTGCAGAGATATGATGATTTTTGAAAAAAATGGAAAATGGTTATAAAAAGAGGAGGCCAACTGAGGAATCATGGTTTTAAAAACTTTAGTCTCTGACTGAAGACACTGAACTGAAACATGAAAATGTTGGCAGTGAAGAAATGTGTTTAGCTAGGCCCTCTGGGTAGGTTGTACAAATGTTAATTTTTTTTTTTTTCCGTGGAGGTTAAGAATAGCCTGAATGCACATTTATCATCGATTATATATGTGTGTAGTTGAGCTCTCCTTGGGGCATTTATTTTGATGTCAAAGCTGTGACAGTGACACTTTTCCCCCCATGGCTTATTGTTGGCACCTGATGCTCAACTGCATGGTGTAGAGAGCACCTCAGCAGGGCAATGGAGCACTCTGCTTCCAGTGCTGACTCAGTCTCACTTGCCTTGGTTTTGCTCTACTGCTGTTGCTGACTTGCCCACAGTGAATACACTTCACACTGTGCCCTGTGTAGGGCACAGTGAAGTGTTACTGATTTCCTNCCTTTTTAGAATCCATTAGAGTTCATTGGTTTTTCATACCTCAGAGCAATGTGTTTCACATGCTAATTATGAGTTGTGTAAATAATGTTCTAAACATTCCTTTCTTCATTTAAGATCCATTGGTTCTTACATTGTCACAACTGAAAGGTACCCAAGGCCTTGCTTCACTTTATTTTTCAGTGTTTTGTATTTCTCTATAATATCATGTCTTATGTTGTTATAGTCCTCCAAATGATATAATATCAGACTTCTCAGTCTCTTTTCATGCTGATACCATAGTTTGAATATATTGTGCATTTCTGAAACTCATTCAGTTTCTTCTGCTTGCTTTTGTGATAAAAATGAATTTTGATTTGAAATTGTGTGAAGAGAGGCAGTACAACAAGCTGATTTGTGAATTCCATAAGCTTAAAGGAGAGTATTGGAGTGTATCAAATGAACTGCCATGGGATTTGTAAATAGGGTGCTCAGGGAGCTGGTAACCACAAGGAAAATGCTGCAATACCTGGAAAGACAAAGGAAACAATCGTTTGAGATGGAAGAAAATATTGTTATTAGAGAGAAGGCAAACAATTGTGAAAGTCTAAGGAGCAGAATTAAGGAGATCAGGAATTGGGATGGATCACAGAGGGAAGTGGAGAGGAAGATGAAAAGTTGATACATTTGAGATAAAAGAGAAATAGAGAAAGTAAAGATGGAAAGTTAGGCTATGGGGAAGAAGAAAACCAGACACTCTGGTATCTTATTCATGGAAGAAATGTTCCCATACAAGAGGAGAAAATGAAAATAATGAGGGAAACTGGAGGTGAGTTAAAGATGGAGAAAACTGAACTAGAATAATGGTTTGGTATTTATTAGACTGCAAGGAGAGTAAAACTGAGGAAGAGAAGAATGAAGTCTGAGGAAATGACATCAGAAGGAGGTACTGAGGGAAACCCTAGCCCCAATGGTTTGGAGGGATATGAATATGAGAAAAAGGATCTGGGATAAAGGAAAGAGAGGCTTTAAGAGAATTAAGGACCAAATCAAGGAAGAAAATGGAGGGGATAGTGAATAAAGAAGTACAGAATAAGCATATATATAAATATTGTATTTCAATGACTTCACTGAAATTCAAGAAGCTCTCTAAAATAGTTAGCAAACCTTGTGTAAGAAATCACAACATGCCCATAGCTTTTCCATGTTTTCCAGTTACATCAGCTGGTGTAATAAGCAACTGTTCCATCCCTCAAATCTTGTTTGTTGTGTGACCTTGGACACAGAGACAGCACTGCTAGAATAGCTGTGCAACTTTGGCAATGCTGAATCTGTGCTGAGAATTTAAAGCAAGACTTCACCTGGGACAAAGAGCTTGCATCTCTGCCAACATAGCCTTTGACTCAAGGCTAGGCATTCCCTTCTTTCAGCAGGAAATCATGTTGCACTACATGCTGTGGCTGTGCATAACTGGGATTGTTTAGGAAATGCTCCACAATTCTCCAGCTCCCTTGGCAGTGGACTGGTGAGGCTTTAACAGTCTGAAAAGCAGGAAACTTCCAAGGACAGAGGCTGCTGGGGAGGCAGCAAGATGCCGTCAGGGTATTTTTGCGTCAGAGTGTTGGAAAGTCCCGACAGTTTTTCCTGCTGCCAAGCAGGATACACCCTGCCTTCAGGAGTGGCAACTATGGATAAGGAATAAGTGGGATAAGGAATAGCTCTCCCAGAAGCAGTCATTGCCATGCACAGCTCTGTCACACCAGCAGTCCCTTTTCTCCTGGGCACTTCCTGCAGCTCTGTTGTGCATCTCCATCCCTTTCCTAACTCCTTACTCCTTACTTGCAGCAGGGGCAATCAGACAGGCACTTACAGATTTAGAAAGGCTGTAACTAGATAGTTAGGAGTTCACATGTAGTTCCGTAGTGGGAATTGTGCCTAATGCTGACTCTGAAAGAGAATTCTTTGGAATATATATCCGTGCCAAGAAACAGGTCCTGCCTAGAGTACACTGGGTTACAAACACTGTATCATGGTTTGGGGAAGGTTTTCTCCACAGTCACTGGCATAGAATTAACCTGAACTACCCAGACCTGTTCTGCAGAACCCAGCACTGTACATTGGAGCTGCCTCTGTTGTCGCCCTCATTCTTTCAGTCTTCTGAATGTTTGCATTTTTGTAATGGAGTCTCTCATGCTTTTAATGTAAGCAAACCAATGTTTTTCTAACTGTTCTTTTTGTTTTGCATTCTTCCTCTAAGGAGGAGAAAAACTGATGGACTGCTAATTTGACCAGTGCGGTTGGGGAGGAGGCAACCTCATTCTCCAATCCACGGGCGTTGTGAGAAATTTATATATACGAGGTCAAAAAATTCAATTCTCTTTTTTCCTGCTCGACATGGGCTGTCTCCCTGTTGTTCATTTCGTCCTTTATAGTGACACTCTGCAGCTCATCTCTACTCACAGCCACACAACTTTGCCCAGTTTCAAATCCGATTGAAGACATTTCTGGCCACCAGTGACCTGGCATCTTACTTAGCTATGAGGACATCCTGTGCTTGCTCCAGGAAGAAAGCATTTGGTCAGTGTGGAATGCATGACTATGGCTAAAATTGAGTAGAATCCATTTAGGTCCCACACTAGATTCAAGCTATGAGTCTGGAGTAAGAGTGAAAAAGATCTGGGGAGAGATTGGAAACAGAACCATCAAATGAAGGCACTTCCTGAGGATTATATCCAAGGCAAGATATCAGCCTATATTTTCATTTTAGAGAGTTAAGTGAGTCTCATTGCCTTGTTTGTTTCATTCAGGCAAATGCAACTTCTCTAACAAGAAGGCAAGTGCTTCCCATTGTAAGAGAATTGTGGCAGCTCTTGTTAGAACCATCAGACAGGTTCAACAGCAGAAGTTTATTATTTTGGACAGGATTTACTTTTGAAAGTATGAAGCCACTTTTAACTGTGAAAGAGGGGAAGGGGCATAAGTAGGTCACATTTTACAGCTTTGATACTGTCCATTTTGTCTCCCTGAAAACATAATAATTTCATAGCAAGAACATCCATGACACTATCAGCTTACCTTGAATAGTTTTTTTTCAAGTTTTTTTTTCTTCCCTAAAACTTAGTATCTGTCATGAGTAGAATTCATATATTATAGCTGGGCAAATTGGCAAGATAGGTGCCATGATTTGGCACTGTAAGTAGTGTGTCTTAGTCCCATCCCACTCTATTACTGTCAGACCTTTTGTCCTATAAAAATGTTTCCCTTTGGAATTTTTTTTAGCACATAGCTTAATAAATGATGCTGCAGTAGTTTATCCTTTGTATTTAGCAGTATAACCATTGGCATGACCCAGTGGCTACACACAGAAAGAATAGGTCACTGGTACCAAACACCTCACTATTTTTAATCCACTGCTGTTGGTAATAACAATAACAACATTGACTATTGAAAATGATTCTGGCTTTTTTCTTTCCAGTCAATGTAAAATACTTTCTGAGAAGCCTTGAAATCTTCAGGGCTTTAAGCCCTGCAGTTTCTGTTCTGTGTTTGAAATTGGGTTTGTAAGCCTCATATATTCAGGTAAACAGAAATACTCATTTTCCTGGCTCTCTGTCTGTTCAGGTTGCTCATATTAGTACAGCAGTGCATGTGTCACTGTACACAAATGTTTAGGACATTTCCTGTAATTTCATACTCAGGGCTAGTTTTGAGAAACCAACTTGTTTTAACAGTTACTTCTTCTTTGTGAACCATGAAATAAGAAGTTATTGGTGTAACAGCAGAAATTATAAGTGTGCCAAGTCCCTTCCTTTGAGCAAAAGGGGAAAAAAGTATTGCCTCAAAAAGACAAACCATTTCAAGCTTGCCATGTCCTCACTTCCCTAAATAGTTCTCTCTCCTTTGACATTCTTCTGTTAGCACACACTATTACGTTTTCTTGAAATTGTGAGCAGCTACTGATGCGAAATGAACATAGCAAAGGTAAATGTGTGTAGAAGGGGAAGGTGATTTTATTTTAAACAAAACTGATTTCAGTTAGTCATGCTTATTCTTCTGCAGATTTCATTCACTCTGTCTTTCATGCTTGTTTTTCATACCTGCATTTTAGCAAGGACTGAAATGTGTATGTCTGACTAGTGCAACCAGGATGACTTGTGGTGCAACTAAGGACAAAGGATGCCAGTATGGGAGTCATCAGGTTTCCTGGGTTCTTTTTGCTGGGTGACCACATGCTGACTGTGGAATTGCCTTTTGTACCCTTCAGGGACCCAGGTCCATGAGTCATTACATGATGTTATTGATTGACTGCCTGTCCTTTTGTCTCCTGTTCTTCGAAAAGTCTGTCTTTATTTACAGACAAGGGAAGTACATTGTCTCAAACAAGTGACAAGCTAGAGAGGATCCTGGGGTAAGGACTGTATCTCTGGCAATGAATTACACTTGGAGGGACTTCTGTGCTGGTCATTCTGACAGAGCAGTACTCATTCCCAATGGAAGGCCATGAGTGTAAACTAGCTCACTCAATTGTTAAAGCATGAATGATACTTGAGGTTTCTTGGTGGCTTTTTAGTAATGAAACTCAGTGCTGTGAACACTTTTGGAAGGAGGACAGTGAGATGAAACCTCTGGAATGACTGTAAATATATCGGTGCTCTTTTGTATACTATTGCTCCATTGAGTATTACCCAATAATAATAACAGTGCTATACAGGCTTTCGTAAGAGGACTTTCTGAATTCAGGTACTGGTAGCTTTGTTTGAGAGGGTCTGCACTGTTCTTTCAGCTACAGATGTGGTTGTGGTTGAATAATGGCCTACAGTTCTTGGAAGCTCATTAAATGTCATCCACATTGTAGGCATTTAAAGACTGAGAGTGCTGAGGGTTATGCATGTTTATATGAGGGTTTGAGAGAGAATATCAAATAGAAACAGAATAAAACCAATATTTTATGGAAGATGTTGCAGGTGAGTGTAAGATAATCCACATGTCTAATAGTCAAAGGTGCTGTATTTAATGTGTCCAGAATTTTAACCCTCTAGTGCATGACAGTGAGTGATACATTAGGACCTTTCCTTTAAGGGAAACAAAACAAAACAGGAAAAAAACCACCACCATGCTAAAGAGAAAGAAAGCACATATATAACTTTAACAGCATCTCAGTTAGAATGAAATGTAAAGCTTATCTGTTACAGGGATGCAGCCAATGAGAGAAAATGTTAAAAGATAAACAAAAGACCTGTGAACATGTTTAACAGAGCCCTGTATCAGCTGAATCTCCTACACAAGGAAGTGTTCCAACCTCCTTAACTCTGATAACTACTGAGGATAATTGTTCATTATTTCTGTCTCCCACTTGCACCCTGCCACTATTGTTACTTGTTGTCTATCTTGGCTTTGCTTCAGGTGATTCTGTTTGTAATCTTACCTGCATTTGTTAAATCAGAAAGATACCATGCTTAGGTTTTAGATTGTCATGCCTGGAGTTGAAGACACTGGACAAATATAATCAAACTAAAGTCATCAAATCAAACAGATCTGAAAGGCTGAAAGTTGCCTTGATCTTCAAACAGGAGAAACCAAATTTCTTCTGGTAATTAGGAGAGTATGCCACTAACATATACTGCCAAGTTTGTATATGTAACACAAAGTATGACACATACACATATATTTGTGTGTGATGAGGCATTATCCTTTAAAAGCTACAAGGCACCAAGTTATTATCCCAGGTAGATTATTGTCAAGTGACCAAGGCTACGGAAGAGGAAGTGGGAGAACTGTCCAAATTATAAAGCTCAGAGATCAGTTTCAGTAAGGCTCAATTAGTGCTACCCCAGGAATTGTAACTGGGGAAATGGGAAGACAGATAGCTAGAAGAAAGATTAAAGCCTTTTGTCGAATAAACATTGTTTCTCCCTGACTCCAATTTAAAGCAGTTTTAGGGGAATTTAAATTTTCACAGCAGTGCAAGATAACTTTGCTGGTATAAGCAGACTGCAATGAAAATTATTGGAAAGGACTGGAATGGAGCTGGAACTTGGCCTTGAAGAGTCTCAGCTTCACTGGGCCACCTGTGCCAGTGTCTCACCATCCTCTCAGTAAAGAATTTCTTCCTAATACCTAATCTAAACCTACTTTCTTTCACTTTAAAACCATCCTCCCTTGCCCTTCACTACATGTTTTTGTAAATAGTCTCTCTTTTAGGCTCCCTTCAGGACTTAGCCCTACAACATCAGGGAATGACCGCGCGGTGCCACCAGGAACTAGAGGCTCGTATCTGCCGACCTCCGCAAGCATCATCCCAAGGCACAAGCAGTCAGGAGGACGTGAACAAACCCCCTTGCACAAAGGCCCTCGGAGCTTTCAGCTGTGACTCGAACCTTCGATGGGCGCCCAGGCTCATCCGGCCCCGCTCCAGAGCCCTCGGAGCTCTCCCCGACCCCAAACCCTGGCTCGGGGTCCCCGCTCGGGAGCCGCGCCCCCCGCGCTGCGCTGCTGCCGCCTGCCGGCCGGAACGCGGTACTGCAGGGGGAGGAACGGAGCTCTCCCAGCCCAGCCTGCAAGCAGGGCAGGGCCTTTTCTGCAGCCTGGCCTTGCTTTCTGAGCACTGGAAAGATTCGGAACTGTAAATAAACATTATTTTTTTCTTTTTTTCTTTTTCTTTCTTTTTTTTTTGTGTTTTCCTTTTTTTTTTTTTTTTTAAATCTGTGTTCATAACCCTCCCTTGTTTGTTTGTTTGTTTGGGTTTTTTTTAAGGAATCTGATGGTTCTTCTGCATAATAGAATACTGAGTAATATTTATCATGCTTCCTTCGGTGTTTGGTGAAGTGGTGTGTAGGAGTGTGACAACATATCACACTGATAGTGCTTGGATGTAGATGCAGTAAGTATCCTAAAATGGGATGAAACACTTTAAAAAGAATTTGATCCACCAGTTACCTTTATCACTCCCAAAAATGCAATAAACCACGAAGTTTAGAAGGGAATTGAGAAGAGAATTGTAGATTAGGTCTTTCAGTTTTGGGTTACTGCAGGAAACACGGCTAATCTGACATAAGCTCTTATATCTGTTTTAAATTAACTTCTAAATCCCTAACAGTGCCATTCTCACACCACTTGAAAGAAATAATTTTTTTCAGCTTTCTACTAAGGGAATACATTCAGTTCAGAAAATTATTCTGCTTTGAATGTAAATTAAACGTAGCTCCAAAAGCTCAGACATACCTTCCCGATCTTCAGTGAGCTGTACAGCAAACAGAGTTTCAATCTGATGTATCAAAGCTCAAGGAAATCATGTGTGCTTTGTGCAAGAGTACTCATTCTGAATGTCACTGGGTGTTGACAAAACTTTGCAGATATCTGGTCATCATTTGTAATGAAATTAGATGAATTTTGAGGACCCATATGTCTGCCTCATCTCTGTGAACTGTTGCTGTGCATATGTTGAGCTTTTTTCAGTGTATGTTGGAGTAGTGTGTGTTGCAGGTGATGGCTGCCTTGTGCATTCTAGAAGGAGGTCCAGTTTGTTCAGGATTTGCTGCGTGCTGCTGCACCATACAAGAACCTGTTTGCTTCTAGCCTGTGTCTTTTTTGCCACCTTGACTAAGATTTGCTACAATACTTGATATTAAACTGACTTATATGGCAAAACACATCCGGACTGGGAATCAGCAGTGATTTCAAATGCTTTGTATTTGCTTGCCTTCGTAGAACTAAATTATCGCAGGAGGTATTTGATGTGGATGGAGGAAGATCGTGCCTTAGGAAGCTCCTCTTTCCCTCCAAATCCTAGGGCTGGTGTTCCATGGGGACCTCACTCAAAAAAGGCTTTCCGGGTGTGGTGCAATGGCCACAAGTGACCGCTCGGGGATGCTACGCTCCTACACCATGTGGCCTCGCGGGTGGGGTGGGCTTCCAATTTTGTGACCTTATTACCATTCCTTTCCACACAAAAAATAGGGAAAAGAAGCTGTTGGTTATTCTGTGCAATAAGGATATTTTATTGGTAAGTGTTCAAGTGAGTAGAAATATTTTTTTTTTTTAGTTCTTTGCAAATTGTCTGCCCTATTATGTGTAAATGTCCTTTTTATGTGTGTATAAAGAGGTTTATTTTTAAGTATCTATCATATAGAAACATCCAAGTCAAGACCGTGATCCCAGTTCAATAAATTGCATAGAGAAGTAGGTGGAGAACATCAGATGCACTATACAGAAATATACAGAGATCTTTAGTCAAATTGTACAAAGTGCCCTTTGAGAACAAACACAGAACAATGTGCAGGTCTGAAATTTGTTACAGAGCAAAGCTGGTCGTTCTGCACTAGAACTTGTTTTTCCTTTAAATAATTTACATTGTTTTCAGGTGCTTATAAGAACTGTACAAAATAGGAATATTTAGATGTTTGACAATTCTGTAAGCTTTCATCATCTTTAAAATGAAGAACAAAATATAAAAACAGGTGTAGGTAACATTTTTCAATTAAAAGAATGAGCTTGGAACAAGCAGGAATGATGAGCTTACTATTCAAAGAATTTCTATTTAGAAATTGCATTTGCTTTACAAATATTTGCAAATAGAAGCAATAATAAAGAGAATTTTAAATTTTTTTACATGAGTTACAGAGGATCAGTTTTTGATATGTTAAATTACACAGGCTGCTGCATTTGAAGTTTTTGCTGAGAGCCCTACCTTAGGACATGTTGCTCTGTTTTTAAGACAGTGTAGCATTTGTTTGTCAGAGTCCCTTTGTTGGGTTTTGGGCCATCAGAAAAAAAGGTCATTTTTTGGGTGTAATTTGAAATGCTGGTGGTATTCTATGCTCTCTACCAACATCTAAGTTTTCCTTAACAAATGCATACACATGTAAATAACTCCAATAACTCCATATTTACACATGTAAATAACTGTTGCTCTTTACGTGGTTGAAACGTTGCATACATGTCCACATTTGACTCCCCTCAATTTTGACATCTGTCTGCTCTGATGTCATTGAGGATATTGTAGCCTTTAATAACAAAACTTGCAGATCAGTGATATACTTATTTCATGTACATAATTAACACACACTTGGATTTGATTGTTTAAGGTGAGTAAGTTAAATAGAGATGATTTGTTCTGCCCTTTCAGAATTACTTCCTTTCATGTGGGTGTGCATTTCTTTACAGTAAGCAAAATGAAACAACTGTTGAAAACAACTTTACAGTGGCTTTAGCTCAGGAATGTCCTCATTTTTGCCACCTGATAAGAGGAACGCAGTAAACATCATCTGTGAGTCCAGCAGTGCAAGAAAAATAATCTGTGAAGGTGGTAGAATGAATTCAACAGTTTATGTACATACTAATTATTGTAAGTGATGTGTACTAATTACAGGCAAGGCTTTCACCTGGCTTCAGAAAGCAAAGTCACAGCTGGAAAATGTGTTGCTTCTTTTCAGGGACATGATTCTATTTCAAAGGCGTTTTTTATTCATGTCCTTTCATGAGGTTGAAGAGACAAAAAATCAGATCTACAGAGACATGAGGAAAACCTAGCTAATACCACAGATGTGATGACAAGATGGATGTAGTGCTTGGTTACATGGTTTCACAGAAACTTCTCATGGTGGTAGTGATTGTTTCAATTACCTGGAGCTGCTCTCACCTGCTCTCAGTCCTTCCTGCCATGACAACTGTTACTGCAGCAGTGTTGTGAACTGGAGCCTTTCCTGGTTCAAGTTAACACAGGAAATCTTTGGTTCACTGTTCTCGGTGTCACAGTACAGACAGTTCTGCTAAAAGTGTGGCTGAGTGCTTTGGCTGGAAGGGTGAGATGCTTAAAGCCACTAAGTCTGATTGAAAAAGAAAAGAAACTTGTGGTGGAAAAAGAAAGGACTTTTTGCTGGTGAGAGGTGAACCACAAAACTGAGATGAAACAGCAATTGGAATAGCACATAGAGAGGAGAAAGGTGTGAATATGCAGAACCTTAAAGCTGAAGCCAAACTACGAATTTAGTGTGTGCAGGAACATGAAGGAGCTTAAAAGTGAAAGTGGTATAGTCTGAACCTGCAGTGGGTTGTGCAAGAAAAATTAATGTAATAACTTTCTTTGTAATTCTGTCACTTGACATCTTTGGTATGAGCTTTAGCTGGTGTAGTCTTCTGGGACATAGTCAGATTTAATTTAAAAAAACCAAACCCAAAGTAAAAAACCAATAATAACAAACCAAACATGAAAGAATGTCATCTGATTATTGTTAACCAACTGATTGCTGAATGTGAAAAAATCGAGAAAGAAATAATAGTAATAGAATTGGAGTTTAGCATTATGTAGTCCTGAATGATTCCTCCCTAGCAGCAGCGACTTTCTTTTTTCCCTTTGGAAATGCCCTATGCCAAAGTAAGTTTTATATGCAATATGTCTTACACTTGGCCATTAGAATCACTTGGTTTAGTACAAACTTCTTTCAAGATTCTGTACTTAGGCCTCATGCAGGGTGTTTACATTTCCATGGCCACAGAGCTCACCTGTGCAGTGAGTTGGACTTGTGTAATCACAGCAGGGGTGATGGATGCACTTGTTCACCTGCACTGTGGGTGTGCTTTAGGCCTGATGTGCACCATGTCTGCATGTGTCTCACAGCTGCTTTCTGGGTAACTGAAAAAGTATTAGTCTGCATATGAAATATGAAAACAATTGTATCTGTTGGGCCTTTAATATGGAACATAAAATTTAAATATATAATATTGAAAATTCCCTTTTGTACAGAATACCCCACAGCCCAGCTGTTTAGTTGTGGAGAGACTGCTTCAAAGTGGGGGTGAAAGCAATGAAATATATGGGCTTTTGCCTTAGCATAACATAGGCTGTAGCACTTCCTTTAAAAAGCTACAGCTGTTAAAGGTCTCAAAGATGCTTTTTTTCCCCACAGGTATTTTTGGCAGATGATTGAACATGACTGGGTATTTCCTTTGTAAAGAAATGTTCACGAAGCAATGGCATGGCACACTAAAAATGGCTGTCAAGAGACACTTCCATAATGCACCAGATATTCAGTGTATGTTACAAACTGAGTCATGTTTTAATCTGCAGACAATGAGTGACCACTTGAATTCAGAACAAGTAATCTCAACCCAAAGTACTAAGTGCTACCCTTCAGAAGGACCAGTGCATGCAAAGCCCTTGAAGCTCATGGGCAAATCTATTCCTGCTGTGCATAGATACCTTCTCCAGTAGTTTCTAATAATTTCTGAAAATATAGACCTTGACAGGTCACTAATATTAGCATCCAGCCTACTTTTAAAAATTCAGGAACTGTTTTTATAGACGTTTATTGTTGGATTCTGTACTGGACAGTGGTCTACTGGTCTTTAAATGGTTACTGATACTTTGTCAGATTCATGATAAAAGGGAAAAAGTTGAAGAGTTTTTTTCCAAGATACTGAATGACAATGTTTTATGTTCTTACTCTAGAAATCAGGGTTATCAGCCAATGACTTGGAAATCCTGGGTCAAACTACAAGCTCTTAATGTATTTTCTTTCCCATTTTTATCTATTTATTTATTATACTTGAAAAATATGACACTTCCCCTTTCATGTGTCTGTTCAAAAAGCTCCAACTTTTGTCCATCACTCAACGTTCCATCTGTCAGTGATGGTTCACCCACTGTAGGGGTAAATATCAACCTCTGCCTCTGTCATACAGGCAGACATTTTTCTTATTGGTATTTGTTTAATTTGAGGGGTCTGGTATGTATTGTGTAGTATAGTCCCTTATAACTCTGATGCCTGATGTGTGTGCCTTCTGGAGATGCTGCTCAGTGGGCAGAGTTCTTTGCAAAAACTGCTATAATGGGTTGTACTTTAACATTACTGTCTTTTGATTTCCCTTTGACTGAATTTGCTTTCCATCTTTCCTTGATTTCTCTGTTTAGCCTTTCCCCCCCTGCCTCACAGCCCTGGTTTCTCGCAGTATCTCCAAAGCATTGAAAAAGACAAATACAAGCTAATCTGATCTCTGCCCTCTTTTCTGCTTTAACAAAGCTTTTAGCTTCCCCTCTCATGCTCCTTTCTCAAAATTTTGTTTTCTTTACCTTTCTTTCCCTTCCCCCACTAAAAAACCCACTACTCCTATGTAAAAGAATTGGTTGAGCTGCAGCAGGACGTGCAATCATGGTGACTTAAAACTGAAATCTCTATTTTCCAGATGTTGCCTCTGTGTGTTATACCAGGCTTGTACCTCCTGCTGCAAAATAAGCATGTGGATAAGAGAATAAAGAGAAATATATTTCAAGCTTCCCCTTTGATTCCTGACAGAATTATTTTGTCTTTTTGAGCAGAGTAGCCGAGTGGCTGAACATACATGCCATATGTGTCTGATGTGCATTCTACGGTTTTGTTCTTGCTAATGACTGCAGGTTTATAAATTTTTCTTTTGCATTTGGGCCACTGCTTCCTTGAATCAAGAGGAGATGGGCCTTAGGCCTTTCCTAAGGCTGCTGTTGCCTCTCTCCACTGTGTGCTCATTCTGTCTGATAGGCCCAAGTGTGTCAGCTTGGCAGCGTTCCCAGGCACCATCAGCATTACAACGTTCCCAGAGTCGGGTATGGGTTAGCACAAAGCATTGACAAATTCTGTGTATTTAGTTTTGTTCTCGTGCTGTTCTTCATAGGCATTAGGATTTTTTTTTTTTTTAAGAGAATAATATTAGAGTAGAGCAGTCACACAATGAGCATAAATGTTAATGACTGACAATCTTCACATTTACTGCTTAGAGGAATCAAAATTTGGATGTTTGTGTGTATCTCTGAGCAACATAGGCATTTAGGTGTTCAATTAAAAAGAAATCCATCTTGAATGGTTTAAACTATTGAAGCTGATGCAAGTATGCACTGAATGTCATGAATTTCTAGTGTGTTCCTGCTGCTGTAGTGGGCTGTATGATTCCCTTTATAGCAGCACTCTCCCTAGTTTCTGCTACATTCCTAAAACAGAACAAACGGTCAGTGTAACCCATGAGCCTTCCTGCTCCCTGCCCTGAAAAACGTTGCCAAATCTAAAAAGAGAAAATGCTTCCAGCAGGGACTCTAGAATTCCTTATGAGATGATAATTTATACTCTAGGCTGTTAATCTGCTGTTGCAGCCCGAAATGCAGAAGCACAGAACTGTAAGCACAGCGATAGGCTGCTGTGGCAGTTTCCCTGTGACAATGCTATCTCAAGGAATAATCTGAATGCAGTATGGGACAATGCAGAGCAGGATGATTAATTTTACTGAGTGGCACAGTTATGAGTCACGTCGGCTCTCAGGCAGAGAGGTTTGTGTGGTAAAGTAGTTATATCATGAGAGGTGCTGTATGGAGGTAAGGGAGGGCACTAGTTTTTTTTTTTTTTGTGGTGATTGTTTCTGGGATTATTAGCGCTCGACTAAACGTGAAGTGCATATTCTGTTTGCAACTTGTCGTAGATTTATGGAAGAGGGCTTTTTATAGTTTATTTTGCACAATTTGAGAGCCTGCATGTTTTATTGGAGGAATGTTTATTTTTCTTTGGTTATTTTATCTCATTATTTAATAATTATTGTTTCGATGTTCAGCCTCTCCCTCTATACCCCCCCTTGGGCTTTTTGCTTTTGTTTAATAAATCATTATTTGATATTCAATGTGCTTCAGAATCACCCTTTTTTCTGCAATTTCCATTGCAATCTTTATGGCTATAGAACGATAATACAGAGCAATATAACACAGATGCAAAATTTTGAACAATAATATAAAGGCTTGTTGGAGGCTTTCTAAAAATTTAACCTTTAAGATCTTTATCTGGAGTTAAGACTTCCTTCTTGGCATAAAGATAAACGCTCCCACTTTCACTGCATTAGGGAAAAGAACGGAATCACATTTTTGAATCAAAAGCTTGGGAATTGGCCCAAGATCAAACTGGTTGCTTACACGACGTTTTTTTTATTTTGTTTCATTTGCAGCATTTTAGTGGGAGATAAAAAGGTAAAGCAAAAACACCTGAAAAGCTACGCGAATGTTTTTGTGGGGGGGCCTTTCAGCAGACTGGTAACTTGCCACGTAGAGAAATCTGTGTTTTCAGGGCCTGTGTTGCATCTTAAAAAGCACCAACTCCTACAGGGTTAACGGGCAGGAAACTGCAGTTACAGCCGCTCCTAAGGAAGTCAGTTTTGTGTAACAGCCGAGCAGGCCGAAAGGTGGGGGCCGGGGGGGATTGGCGATCTCAGGGTCTGGGGTGACGCTGATATTTTTAGTTTTGCTCTGCAGCATTTTAAACGCAGGGAGGGCCCGCACACCAAACGGTAGCAACGCTCTTTGATAAACCAATTTCCATTCTGGCATACTTTTTGGGAAAAGGAGACTTAAGCATTTTAGTCTGAGGCTCCCTTTTCCTATCAGGACCCAGCATATCGTGGTATCTTAAAGAAATCACACTGTAGGTACAGGGTTGCTCTGCTGCATGTTCATGTATTTAAATTCTGGAGCAGGGGAACCCTTCTCTGAATCCTGAGTTATTAATTTCAGTCCCTCCTATGCATGTGCACTTTCGGTAAGTTTTGCTCTCTGTCTGAGGCCTCGCTTTCTCGGCCAGCAGAGCACCAGCAAAGCGAATTTCGCTTTCCATGCAAACAAAAGAACAGCTCTTGAGACCTGGGCGAACTCTGCCTCCTTCGGGTTTAGAACACCCAGATGCCTTCAACAACGGCATGCTGGGGCACATTTGCTCAGGCAGGCGGTCTGCGGCCGCTTCCCCGAGCTGGGCAGTGCGTGTCTCTGGCCGGGGGAGCGCAGGGCCGGGGCGGCAGCGGCGGTGGCGAGCGGAGCCGGGCCTAGCACGCCGGCCTGCTCCGAGCCCGGGATGGCTCCTGCTCCCGGGGCCGCACAAAGATAATCGCTCAGGAAGTGTCTCAGCCAATCCCCTGGCGCTTTACATGCGGATTTGCCGGGGCAGCCAATCCTGGGGCGGCTTTCATGGGGAAGACAGATCATCAAACCCAAGTGCCAAGCCCTCCCTGCCCGAGTACTGAGAGTCTGTCCTCCATGTTTTATAAGTATTGACATAACACTGTGTTAACAATGCATCCACAGAGGTAAGCCTTGCTTTTTACATTGCTTTTTCTCTAAGACCTATGAGTTGTGGGTTGAGAGTGTGATTCTCTGTGATTTCTCGTGCAAAACTCACACCACAGCACTTATATTAAGTTGGAACTGTTTAAATTTGCTTTCTTGGGTCACATGGTTAGTAGCCATTAGCCACAGCTTTATTTTACAGTCTGGCAAAGCCTTGGCATGCCTGCTTCTTCACAGGAGGATGGTGTTTGTAGAGTTTATCAAGATCCTGGTATTCCAAAGGAGGTTTCTGTCTCTGAGCAGCTTGCCAGCACTATTGTCTGTTGTGTCACATGCCTGCTGGAGAGAAAATGGAAGCTAGGGAGCAGATGCATTTAACTGCCCTACAGGGAGTCAAGCAGGGATAATGGCAGACAGAAGAACAGGCAAGTTTACCTTTCTAAACAGTGAATGTAACAGCTAAGATAAGTTATCTCTGAGAAAATATGGGATTTTTAAAAACCTAGACATCAGCAAAAAGTGCTAATGGCAGATTGTAGATATTGGGCCTAGGTGGTGGTGTGCTGTTGCATCATGTTTTTTATGCAGCTTATCTTAACTTAAAATTATTATTAAACCTTTTTTCTTGCAGGAGTAATTAATACAACGCTTTTCTCTTTCAGAGGGACAATGTATGGTTAACATTTTGTTCCTTTAAAAGGGAGTTTTTATGCTGCAGAATTTGGAAATGGGGTGCTGCTCAGTAAAACGCAGCAGTACATCTGTTTACAAATCTGATGCTTTATGGAAAATGTTTTTCAACTGTTAGGTTTCTTGTTTTGCATAGTTCAAATAAACTAATGTAACTTTTATCTGTGCCTTTTTGTTTTACATTGTATCAGCCACAGTTCTGTGTTGTGGAGTCCAGAAGATATAAAATCATGTGTGGTTCATGACAGTAGTACATGTTGTTCGTTCTTGTTGGTTTTTTTTTCCCTTTTATTTTTTTTAACTTTTTGTTCAATGCTACGTAATTATTTCAAGAAATTCCTTTTTGATCAATTCCCAAATCTGCCAGCCTGTTGTATCTTCTTAACTGGAAAAATGAGATGGGTGCTTGAACAGTTGGTAAGTAAGCAGCATGCTGCTCTCTGAACATTTTTAATAGTTTTCCAAACATTTCGTTTTTGCTGGGTCAGTTAGTGCAGTAGATGAAGTGATGTTAGTGGTTAGTCATATAAAAGATCAGATTTGCTTAGCATCCATTTTAAGGGACTTGTACATGTAAACTGCTCTGTTTGAATGCACTGTTTTTCTGATAATTTGCCTCTAAATTTTGAAGCTTGTACTTCCTGTTTACTTCAGGCCAGTGAAAAATATTCTACTTGCTGTTTGTTCATAGATCATTAATTACCATGTTTGCAGGGTAAAGCGCGTTTTCAGTGTTCCTTGGGCTTTTCGGGTGTGATGAAAGTGCTAGTGCTCAGCAATGAAGTGACCTTATGAAGTAAAGTAAATAAGACTTAATGAGCATATGTTTCTGATACTATACAAAGTGTAACCTCAGACAAACTTGCTTGGTTTATAACTAATTTAGAAACATTTTGTGCTCTTTATAAAGATTTTAATTGTAGCGCCTGCATGCTTGTTTGAACAAGCTGTTTTTCACTGATCACCAGGGCTGTTACAAAAGCAGAGGAAGGATGCTCTTTTGTGCTTTTTATGTAATTTTTGCACTTGTTTTAACAATCCATACACGTTCATTATTTTAGGAAAGAACTGAAAGCTAGTCTGGCTTTGCAAATGACTTTGCTGTGGCACAGTGCATGCAAACTTTCATAGACCCTTGCCATATATTTGGTAATGTTCTTTTACATAGTGATTTACCTCTGGTTACTTGTTTACCAGTGTGAGTATCTTTCTTTGAATATCTCACTTTGGTTAAAATCTTTCCTTCCCCCCCCCTTGCTCCTCTCCNCCCCCAGTCCCCTAGGATTAGATTATAAGAATGTCTAGTTCAATTTAAAACTTGAAATACTGCTGGGGTACCACTGAATTTCATGTGATAGCATTTTTGTATGCAATTTTAAGGCATTTTTCAGCATACATGAAAGTGCTGACACAGCTGAGAAGTTATTCTGGTTTTTGTTCTTCAGTTGCTAAAAACCAAATTACATTTGGACACAATTTTCCTAGTAGTAGTTTATACATGTTAGCAGTTTACTTCAGCCTTTAAGAGTGAACAACATAATATTTGTTTAATATGAGGAAGCAGGGGTAAGTGATCTGCAATCAGAAAGCTTGTATTAAAATGGCTCCCACAGGTTTTGTTAGCCCAGGATCTGTTTCAAATCTGCACCTCCAGACACGCTGCTGACAGCGAAGCGCATTTGTGTGAGCTGCCCTCGTGCACGTAATGAAACGGAGCATCGTGAGTCTGTTAAAGTTCACTATTTTCAATCACTTGAGCGTAATTCTTTTATAGTTCACAAAAAAAAACAAATGTCTGCATTGCAGCAAGATGTCTGAGGCAAGGTAGAGACAGCAGCGTTGTGCCTCGGCTCAGCCCAATGGCGCTGCTCCGCCGGCGCCGGAGCCAATTGCCGCAGCAGGCAGGTTAAAGATTGACAATTGCAGTGGCAAGGCTGAGAAAGGCCTTCTGGAAATTTCTGCCATCTTTGTTCCCTCTAAGTAAAGCAAATTTAGCCAAGCTGAAGAATTTCAGATGTATATATATATGTTTTCGGTGCTTTGTCACTCGCTTCCCTGGGTTGCATAATAAGCAGCACTCTGCTTTTTTTTTCCTGTTCAGGACAGATGGAATGTGGGGTTTTGTTTAAGTGACAGATGCAGGGAAAAAGCACGTATGCTTTCTCCCCAAGATTTTACTGGCCTGGATCTTGTTACTATCACAATTAGACAGGACATGTATGAAGCAATGCAGCTGAGGTTTATTCAGCTTGGAGCAAATGGCCATTATTCTGATTATAACTAGCAGTTAATCGTATAATTGCACTGTAGGTTTTCTGGCTACTAGAGAGTAATTTGAATTGCCCAGGATGAATATGATTAGCCATCATTATTTAGTGCCAACATCCAGTTACTTTTGTAATTAACTGGACAAAGAATGGAGTGGGGGGGAAAACAAAGGAGTGATCTGGTTTATAAATCATGCTGAAAACAGTAGCTTTTTAAAAGCTACATGCCTTTTTCATTCTTTGCAGGCAAACTGTTTTACTTGGAAGCTAAATAGTGCTAGGGAAAAGCTGAGTAATTTCTTTAAACAAATGACACTACTTAACACATTGGGAATGAAAAAAATGCAGAGTATAAACCACTCCAAATGTAACAGTCACCCCCCCTCACAGTAGGTAGGAGTATTGAAATGTAGCAGAAAACCTACGTTGCTACTAAGGGAGCATGTAATAAAAGGAACTTTGTGCTCAAAAAGCCTGGATAGATGGATTAAATTACAAATTTAGCCCTTTGTATCAGTGTCCACACACTTCAACTGGCTCATCTTCCTGAGCTGTCTTCCATTTTGTGATATCACTTTTGCATGAGGTTTTTTTGTTGTTGTTGTTGTTTTGTTTCTGGTTTCATTGTTTTGTTTCTTGTGTTTTGCTTTGTTTTCCAGTGTATTGTATTGTATCACTTTTCAGCTACCAGCCCTGTGGATCCAGTAGCTGAGAAGTGATAGGTTGTGGTCAGTTTTCCATAGTGGTGCTGTTACTCCAGAATAATGAGTTAAAGGGAGATAAATCTCAGTAAAAGCTCTCTTCTCTGTCTGGAATTCAGAGTATTAATTTGAATTTCCTAAAAATCTTGAAAGCTGAACAAAACCTTTGCCCATGTAAAATGGAGCAGATAGCAATTTTCAAATTTTATTTGTGGATTGCCAGTATTTTTCCCATGGGCACATGAATCCCATTAGAGTGGGATTATTAAGCCTGTTAGACTAGGTTTGATTTACTTGATTATTGTGTGAAACCCCTTTGTGGTAGTACAGCTGGCTTTGAGGGGTCTGCAGACTGGAAACCATCATAGTAGGCCATCAAGCTTGGCCCTTTAAATTGTATTTAGAAAGTATTTTAAATACATTTGTTAATAAACATGTCTTGTATTCATGGGTTAAAGATTAATATAGCCATAATACACGGAAGTGAGTTTCATGTATTTGGTAGTTATCTGTCATTCTTGTGTTAACCCTTTATTGCCCATTGTCAGAGCACCTGTGTTTCACACAGTGAGATTAAAACCATGCTGTAACAGGATGTTAACATTCTTAATTCAGCTGATATAAACTTTTACTTTCAAGCATGATTGTTCTCAAATTATATTGTTAGCATCTGAAATCTGTGGCTATTTGCTTCCTTGCTCGGGCCTCAGCTATATAGTTTATAGACTTAAAGATGACTGTGTAACACCAAGGATCCCCCTCCCTCCCCTGACTTTTCTCTTCTGTGCAGCTATTTTGAATGGACACTGAATAAGAGTAAGGTTTTAAAAAGAACCGAAATGTTCTTTGAATGAAAAATGGAGTTACTTTGCTTGTTATCACATGTAACCAGTTTAAACAATGCTGTACATAGATATCTGAACGTGCCTTTTTTGTATGTTAATTACTTAATACAAAGTGTTATTTACTTAATACACATGAAGCATTTTGCAGGGAATTCTGCAAAAGGAAATATAATATATGAGGTGCTCAGACTGGAGGGTGAAGTGAGTGATTTCCTTAGTAACCTGTGACTTCACAAATCTCCCTATCTTGTGCCTTTTTAGTTAAACATTCGGATGTCAGGTGTCCTTTGGTCCTTCTTTACCATTTCTGATATTTAGATGCTGGCTTTGGATCTTGCCCTGCTGTGTAAACAGGAGCTGCTGGTATTGAACAAAGTGCTACCATTTTAGCTCCAGAGCAGGAGTGAGGCAGTGCAGTGCTGGCAGACGCCATTTTAAGAGCCCTGCATAAATAGCATAGCTACCGATGAGTAAGAGACTGTTATAGGTGAGTGCTCATACAAAGCTGCTATTTATTCAGCAATGGCATGCAAATAGTGGTTTTTGTTTTTAAATTTTTATTGAATGCAGTTTTTTAAAATCATTATTTGGAATTGCTGCTCACAAATGTGATGCATGAGAGGCAGGAATTATCTTAAAGATGAAATTCAGTTTTTAGTGCTTATAGTCTTTAATAATTTTGTTTTGTTTTGTTTTCTGTTAATTAAAAGGAAAATGAATTCCAGAAATATGTAGTTCTTGATCTGAAATTCATGTGTTATTCCCTAATGTAGATCTAGATTGTGTATGTGGGCATTAGCTGTTTCGAGTGGTTTTCCATATCCGTCAGTTTTTCTTGGTTAAATGTCAAGGTGCAGTAGTTCATCTGCAACTTTTAATTGCTCTTTGTAGTTACTATAGGTTAGAATAGCTTTAAATATTCTTGTATATGTACATTTTCTCAGGTAAGTTCTACTATTAGTAAAGGAATGATTTTCCTAAACAGAAAAGTCAGTATATAATTTAGGGATGTGAAATTTGAAAACCTGAATTTTATATTATAAAAGCCCACCCTCTCTTCAGTTTGGTAGAGAACATATTTAAAAATTAGCTAAGTTGTTTTTCCATTTTTACCTAACTATCAATAAATCTTATATGTTTGCAATCCTTTTTTTTTTCCTTTCTGTGCCCAACTCTCCCCAAAAGAATAACCTCCACCCCTTCTACCCTCATTCAGACATGTTAAACTAGTTTGTATGAAACAAATTAGCTTAACATTTTAGAAAACAAAGTTTTGTTGTTGTTGTTGCAAGTTTTGTCAATATGAGTAGGGAAGTTTTAAATGATTAATTGGTGTTCTGGTCATTTGACAGGGAAACTGGCAAAGCTTAAATTTCAGTTGTGTTCTTAAAATGTGTTCCTCTGTGTTCATTCATCTTAATGAGGAAATAAGAGTAGCTTTCAGAATTACACAAGCTATTTGTTGTATTCATTTAGGTACTTAATTGAGTATATTCCGGTATAATTTCTGATCTGCAGCCTCAGAGCATTCCATTCATACATGCATGACAGTAATGCATGCTGGCTGAAATAGCTGCTCTGAGCCTTGCAAAAATGAATTCTCAAAATAAAACTCTCTAGAATAGTCTACTTGACCACACAGTTATTGTTTCCATGGAATGAGATGCTTGTTTTTAATTATTTTGCTGCTTGTCTTAATTTTCCTTTTATTTTGTGTAGGTAATGCCAAGGTAACTGATTAAGAACCTGTTGTTCTTGAATTATTTAGTTGGAAATCTTTTACTAATATCTGCATTTGGAAGTTTGTGGTTTATAGAGCATTTACAGAATATTCTTTGTATTGATGGAGGGTGTAAAGGTAAAAAGATGTCAGCTCTAGAAAAGTTACTGTGAACTTGCTATGAATTGTTGGTATATATTTATAGACTTGAATCTCAAAGATGACCACTACAGTCATCACTGCCAACATTCAAACAATGTCATGTTGTGGAAGTCATTATACATTACAGCAAATAAAGCAATGGGAGATGCTTTTGAAGAGCTATGAATGTTCAGTGTCTTTTATAGCTATGTCTAACACTCTTTTATTTAACTGTTCCTCACCAACATTGGGATTTTTTTTTTTTTTCAGAACAATCTCTGGTTTTCTTATATACTTAAATGTTTGTGCCTTTAAAAAAATAATTAAATGCAGGGAATATGGAGATGCCTCTGTTCCTCTGAGGCTCAGGTTTCATAGTCTTGTAGGTAATTGCTGGATTTTGTGTGAGTGATGCACCATGTGCACACGTGTGTATAGGGAATGTGCTCTCCTCTATTGCTAAGGAAAGTGGAGAACCTTGGTATCAAGTGGAGAACGCATTTTTGACTGCTTATTTATGATTAAAATGTTTGGGAAGGCTGCTTTCAGGCATCCTTTACGAGGTGTTTGCATCCCATGGCAGCAGCTTGGAACTCGATCATCTCTAAGGTCCTATCCATGGCAAGCCATTCTATCATTCTATGATTCTTTGTATCAAGATTTTGCAAGATACTTTGTTCACACCTTACAAGTGTTTCTGAAAAATCTTTTTCTTGTATTGCAAGAACACTTAAAAGGGTGATGGAGGAAACTGACTCAGTTTCCTAAATTAAGCTGGTTATACAACTGGGACAGATTCTGAGCTGAAAAGCCCTTCTGTGCTATAACTAATAGGTAGGAGTCCTGCCCTGTAACCCCCTGCAGTGCTGGGTTTGGGCCCAGGGGCACAGAACACCCTCAGTCAGCTGGTAACTTCTCCTGGTGCTTTGGTCAGGGAAGTAGGAACAGTTCCTGCTGTGGTGTTGCTCTATTGATCCATCACTCCCATTTCTCAGCCAGGATTCATGCACAACTCTCTGGATTGTAGTACTGATTTGTACCATCTACTGTGTCTTTCATATTGTATCATGTTCCCCTGAGGTTGTGAGTTGAACAAAATGACCTGATGGATTTGGATGAGTCTGGAATACTATGATTCCTTTATTGTACTTAAATGTGAGCTGCTGCTAAAAGGGTGGTGCCCTTTTCTCCCTGTGTGGTTCTCTCCCATTTTCTGCATGTCCAGCTGCACAGTGAGTTACATTCCAGAACTGATTCAGATAAAATGGACATAATTTCTGGAACAAGAAATTAAGGATTGGGGAAACCATTCCTTTTGCTAGCAGTCTTTGTAAACTGAGCATAAGTGTTCCACCTGAGTCTTGTAAAGCCTTGTATGTCCTAGTCTGTGTCTGGAACTGGAACTATATTTTAGAGGCAGGTAATGAGCACTGCCAGATTACTTCAGTCTTACAGAATTACTAGGTATGAATACATATTGACCTGTATGCATTATTGGTAATATATACATGATATTTTAAAAATATGGGGTTTGTTACAGTTTGCCGATATTGAAATAGGATTTTATAAAGAGGGAGCGGATGAAAAAAACCCCAATGCAACACTGGAAGAGAACAATGAACCCCTCCCATGAGCCCATCCCTTCTCTTTGCTTAGGAGAGGAACGGGCAAAGGCAAGTGGTGCATGAAATGTTTTGGTGTCTGCAGGCCACTGCCAGCTCCTCTTTGCTGAGGCCCCTGGGAAAGGGTGTAACAAATGTGCAGGATAATTGATCTGCCCATGCATAGTAAATGCGTGAGCATTGTAGTGCGGTTGGCTGTGTTGTGCGTTTAATCTGCCCGTGCAAAATAAATCTGAGAAGCATTGTGTTACTGTCAACTGTGCTACACATTTGCCATAATTCTGGTCACATGGGTGCCTTGCCTTGCTCCTGAAATGATCAGAGTAGTCCATGGCCTGGGAGGTAGATGCTGGTAGAACAGAACTTCCCTTCAGTGTTTTGTNCTTTTAACTTATACCCGTAACAAAACTCCTGCTAATATAAACTGTTTGTCAGGCTGAAGAGTTTTCTGGCTATAAATGTAACCAAGTCCTCACAGTTGTTTCCGAGCTCTGATGAGATGTCTCAGGCGGATTTATACACAGTGGCTACAGCAAAGGTCTTCAGCTGCCCTCTTGGCTGTGCCCCTGGAGCTGGGGTGGCTGAATGGAACCTCAGCCCACTCCATAGCAGCAGAAATTCATAATGTGCCATATCAGTGCAAACTGGTATCAGCAAGAACTTCCATTAACAGACTGAGTGGTAAATTGTCCCTGTAGAGGGACATCC
>VZTN01037880.1:7665-21273 GCA_013400515.1 Erpornis zantholeuca | reverse complement strand
TTTTCAGCTAAAATTAACTTTATAGCCAAATGTGTTTTACCAGGACATACATTCAATAAATATTTTCAGTTCTTGCCTCTCTTTCAACTAAAGTAGCATAGCATTAGAGATAGTACTAGATGGGCTTTAAAATCTGCTTTTTCAGGCTCTCATATCACAAATACATTTGTAAAGACCATTTAAATACATCCATCATCCTGGGAGACTATTCCAGAGCTGAGTTCCTGCAACAGAGTTGGTTTGTGTCACTTATTATTATTATTTAATGTATATACAAGGAGTGATCAATTGCTCTTCTGCAATAAGCAAATCAATTAATTTTATTTCTATGTCGTGGGCTCTATTCCTTGTAGAGGAATAGAGTACTAGTACAGGCTACTGTACTAGTAGCCTGTTCTGAAATTATTCCAGTCTAAATTCACCTTGAGCTTGGGTAACCAGCATCTTAAACACTGTTCCAGGGAATGTCCTGCAAGTGACTTGTACAATGCCATTAGTGTGTTGCTATTGACAAGAAAGTGTAAGTGGAAAGCTGGGGGAGGGAGATGGGGGGGGGAAGAGTAAAAGCAACCAGGAAGTAACATTTTTCATTTCCTCTGTCTTGAGAAAATCACACTTTGAAGCAAGAAAAATTTACACTTCAGATATTTTGCACAGCTCATTGCTTCTGACTCCATGGTAGCCTTGATCCCAAAGTCACTGCTTAAGACTGCTCTGTGGTTTAATTTAGCCATTCTCTTTTCTCTTGCTTACTTTTTGATGATGAACCATGGTGTTAAGTTCTCTCTGGGAAAGCATGCTGCTTCCATATGGTCTGGGATTTCTGTAGTGGGGTGCATCCAGGACACAGTCTGTCATGACATGCTGTTTTTTCTGAGGAATCTCTACTGGCAAAGATACAGAGTGGTGCCAAATTCAAACCACCTGGCCCTAAGGCTAATTGAGTTTTTCCTGGGAGGGTAGAATAATCATTTTGAAGTACCTATCTGAAATTATGTTACCACTGAGAGGGAATGGGGAAGATTGGCTTGTCACTGCAGTACTTAAATGCATCTATGAAGATGTATTCAAGATGGAAGTTTACAGTTAGTGAGGGGAAATAATATGAACTCTGAATTGAAAAGCAACCTGGGCTAGTATTAGCACTTGCAACAGCAGAGTTCCCTCATAACCTAAAATGCTGGTAGTTTTCATTCTGGATAAGAACAAAAGCCTTTTGCTTAAGTTCTGCTTCATAGCTAACTACTGGGTTAGACCCCATAAACATGTTTCACCTTGAAGTCTTCCTCAGGTTTAACGTGAGCTGATTTTAGCTTCAGTTTTGTAGTTGTGCCACTCATGCTAAGCCCTGAGAACTTCATTAAGGTCTGTGTCTGTTTCTGTGTGCTGGAAGGATTGTGTGTGACTTCAGTTCATAGCCCATTTCCTAGGCCATGACTTCTGATTTGGTTTCTGCTGCGTTGACTCTTGTTCTGGAACTGAATGGCACTGCTTGCTGCCATGGTCTTCCATAAACTTGCTTTCATACAAAATACCTAAAAGCAGCCATGTTATGTTACATATGTTTTGACATCCCATGCATCCTTAATAGATTTCCCATAAGCTGGCTGCTGTGCAATCTGTCTATTTTACAGCCTCATTCCTTCCTGTTCTGCAGGTGACCATTTCTTCATGTTTTGCATTGGGCAGTTAGTCTGTTTCAGCACACAAATGAGAACAAGGATGATTGTGTATTAAAGTGGGGGGCTACTGTGATACTGATATTAAAAAAGGATTCCACATATTCCAGAATTACAGATACAGACTAATATAGCTTTCTTTAAGTGGCCTCTTTTTTCCAGTAAACTTTGCAGCAGTTCAAATAGCATGTCAGTTACATACTCTTGTATTAATTGTGGTGTTTAATCTGAAAGCAACAGAACACTAGTCTGCCTTTTAGCTACTTGGGTAATGTGAAAGTCAAATTACTTGTTTAGAAAAGATGTGGCTGACAGAGAAGAGTGAGGTAGATTTCTGATTCTGTGAATCAGAAGAGGTGCTCTGTGTAGGAGTAGGTATTAGATCTAAGTCTTTTCTTGTGTTTTGAAAAGTAGTGGGGGTAAAGCTCTAGAAAAGATAATACCCTAAAAAAGCTTGTCTTCATAAATTATTTGTATCTGCTGAAAGAAATTAACATCACACTCTGTTGATGGGGAGTACTAACTGTGGTCACCACTATTCCTAGCAAAAAAATCATGACCCATGTTACTTTTTCAGAATTGTATAAAAGATCTTTATTAATTCACATTTTATTATGGGATCTATAATTGTAGATACATGTATCCTGCCTATTGTATCACCTTCTAGTTAAGTGATGGAAATGATTTTTGTGCATGGTTCCGTTCTGAGTGTATATGGAGGGTAGTTTAAAAGAAATACCGATTTCTATGTAGTTTTGCATAGAAATTTTCTGTAATTCAGCTGAGAAGCAAAAACTGCTGAAAGCTCCAACAAACACTGATCTACTGTATTTTGTTCCAATTTCATTTTATGACCACTTTTTCTCTCCAGAAAAGGAAAGTAATTATTTTTAAGCCTGTTTGAAGATTAACTGTATGATTGATATCTTGTATGTAAGATTACTTTGATGATGATGTTTAGTGTAAAAAAGTGATCATTTGGGCATAGCACTAAAGAAGGAGGCAAAATGGAGAGAAGTGAAAGAAGACTAATGAGACTAAAAGGATGAGTAGTAAATTCTGTTTCCATCTAGACTTTACAAAAAAATCCCAAACCCAAACAAACTAAGGGAGAGAACAGCCAGGAAGAAACCACGTTCCAATATTCAACTCTTTTTCAGTTTTTTGCTATCAGATCAAAGGTTGCTTACTGATACTAAAAAAAAAGTTGTTTATGTTTCTGAAAATACAGTAGCAAATAAAGCACACCTTTTTATGGGACTTAAAACTGTTTTATGCAGGACAGATTGTTCAGCACCAAAATTATCTGCACTGTGATACAAACAGCACTGAACACAATGAGCTGTGGAAGCTCACAAGCTGATTGTACTTAGCTGTGACTTCATCCTTTAATAACTTTTCCACATGATTCTTGAATTGAAAGGGTTTTGTTCTGTTTTGTGTCTCTGTTGTTGTTGTTTATCATTATTAATTTTTTTTTTACCAACATGAAGTGACACAGTACAATGCCTTAGTGACTCAGGTTCAGTGCTTGTAAGTAATCAGTTCTGTTGTCTTTTTTTGGGTATGTGTTATTTTGTTTATACAAATAGAAAAAGGGTTGCTAAGTTCGTGAAGCAACAAGAAAAGACTGTGATTTTTTTTTAAAGTCTATTTATTTCAAACAATTTCTCACCTTTCTAGTTCAGTTTTTTCAGTCCTCAAAATGGCACGTTTTATGCATTCTATATGATCTTTAAATAATAGAAGCTGACATATTCAACTCCTCTGCTTTGTTAGTTTACTAAAGACCAGATTGCTGACCTTTAGCTTACTCCCACGGTAACATGGGAGTAATGGAAATATATATTAATGATCAAAACACATGGTAAAATTACTGAGAGAAGATAGTTCAATATTTGAAAATTACTGTGAAAAAAGGTGTTTAGATGCTCTTTTTTACACACCCATGGCTTAGTTTTATGTCTTAAATTAGAATTAAAATCTCCTACATATAAATTGCTATTTTAAAAAGAAACACATGGACATCTCAGTTTCCTGAATATTTGCACTGAGTATTAACACAAATATATTTGTACATGAATGTTAAGTAGAGAAATGAAAGGTGTATGATTAATAACAATATGCAAATTTGAAACTAATTTATTGGTGTTACACAAAGGGCAAACTGGGATAGTGTTTGGCCAAATATGTTTACATACTTCATATTTGCATGCGTTTAATGAACATGCAGTGTGAAATCACCCATCTTTGCATAAAGACTGGATGAGCACTTTTTTTAAAGAACAAATGGCTTGAATTTCAAAGGCTCAATGGTTGAGCTGGCTTTCCTGCATCTCCTGTACTCTGCTCGTACTCTGAATGTGGCAGTGGATCCATCCATGTTCCTCAATACACGATCTTCTTGTCCTGCCAGTAACAATATCTGCTTAGTATCTATCCCTCTGTCCCTCCTTTTCAGTGTTGAGCTGTAAAACTTCAGTGTTCTAATTAACCCAAGACATTGTGAGGAATTGTGTCCTCTCACGCCATGCTGTTTTGCACTTCTGTAGAAATATTATGAGAAGTTATGTTCCTTCCGTTGGTTCTGTGACTGAATTTTACCAATGCTGGGCTTTTTGTCTCACACTCTGCAAACTGAAAAAGACTCAAGCTCATCATAAATTATTTTCCCATGATTAAAAAGTTAGACTCCCATTTTTATCTTCCATCTTCAGTGGAAAATAAATCCTCGTGTCTCAGTTTGGAATGAAATACATGAAGAGTATACAAAAATATATTTCCTCCTTAATTAGTTGTTTCCTTTAAGTTTTTTGAAGAAGGGTTACAACTTGACTAAGATCCCTTCCATCTGCCATGATATGCTTGCTTTTATTTTGACTTCCCATTGCTGTCTTATCAAATATCACATGAATCATTACCATTTGTTTGTCATCCCTTTCTTTTCTTTTGTTTCTCTTCCTCCAAATGATTAAGACATCAACCTGAATGAAAGCTTAGAAGTACACTGTGATTCACATTTGCCCCATCTTATTAAAACAAATAAACCAACCAGTTATATAATTTAAATGTGCTTGAGCTGTGGCATGCAGATGCTTTTATCAGCTCCAGGCTGAAGAGGTTGTGTGCATTCGGGCATGCACGTACAACTGTTCTTTGAAAGGGACAAACCTCATTAAGATTACAGGTGCCTGGAAATAACTTCTGAGAAAATAGCTACCATTTTCAATAAAGCTACTTCCTAACAGGAAATGCAATTTATTATGTTACTTAGCACAAGTGAGCAGCTTTGCTTTTATTTAAATATAAGTAGCCCCATTTGAGGTCACAAATGCTTTATTTCTTTTAAAATGAAGTTAGCAGATTTTAATGGTTGGAGGGTCTGGCAGCAGTACATTTAATTTCAGTATGAAATATCTGCTGTCTTTAGGAGCACATGGGCTAGTCCTGGGGATTTTGTGTTCAACATGTGGCTTTGGAAGTGGACCCTTAGCTCAGATCAGCTCAGTCACCAGCCATAGAGATGGAGTTCAAATGGATTTTTATGAGTGAAGAACCTTTAATTTCCATTAAATGCATATGCATGTGTAGTTTTTTGGTTGGGTGTTTTTTTTTTTTTTGTTGTTCATGCTAATACAGTCCTTAGAGGTTTCAGCTAACACTGCTATTATCTTCCTAAGGACAAGGAAAGAGACTGAGAAACCATAAGTACGTGAAATCCCTCTTACCTAAAATGAAAAGGGAAAGAAACAGAAAGTTTGAAAGAGAGAACAGGAAAACAGGAAAAAACAAAAAGCAAAATCATAGAAAGTTTCAGTCATAGTTGGGAATAAAGTTCCTGTCTTCAGTTGTTCACTTCTTACTAACAAGAGACAATAACCTTTGTTCTTTGAAAGTACAAAGAGATTAATAGATACACTATTCAAATACCCTTAAGACCCATTTTGAGTGAAAATTGGCTTCTATCACTGGCCTCTGCATATTTGACAAAAATATGTTAACTGAAGTTAGGAATTCTAGTGACTAAAACTGTAGCTACTTTGATGTAAGGGTTCTTGGATCATGAGCTGGGGTTTACAGCTCACAAATTAGTTTAAAAATTACAAAAAAATTATTTAAACCCCGACATCCTAACTTTCCAAAGCTCACACTGAGATTTCATATCTTGTCATTTGTTTTTTGAGCAACCTGGTCTAGTGAAAGGAATCCCTACCCATGGCAGGAGGGTGGTCCTTGGTGATCTTTAAAGTCCCTTCCAACCCCGACCATTCTATGATTCTGTGATTTTCCTTCTCACAAAGTATTTTGTCCCTTTTTCTTCTTCTTAACCTGGACCCTGGGGGTTTCTTTCTTAACAGGTCTCTGTGTCAGGCTACTGTATCTTTCTGTCTGTTTGGACACTTTGTTGGTTGTTTTCAGCTCCTAACTACAGAAAACACCTATCCTATTCCTAAGAATAATTTACACTTTTAGGCTTTTATCAGATAGAACGCAGGTGACTGAATTCAGATGTGACAGAATACCTTGGACGTTGATTTGCAGATTTTCATAAATCAAAGACTGCAGTATTATAGTCATGATGATCAGTGTTATTACATTTATTTTTAAAGCAACTCTGAGAATACAAACTGAAATATGTATTTTTGGATGGCAAACAACCCCACTGTGACTTACACTGAGTGGCAAAAATGCACACATTACCATCTAATGGATGACTTATTTAGTTTGCAACTGAAGACAAAACATTTCATTGTACATTTTTATCAGTTTATGAAGTTACATTTTAATAGTAATAATATTTGAGTGGGTTTTTGGTTTTACCTCTGAAAATGCTGGGCCCATAGAAATACTTACTGCAGGCTGCCCACAGAACACTAATGTGAATCATTCCCCAGATGACTTCTCTGTGGGAATGCATTTCAAGGCATATGATTTGTTTCAGCATTGCAAACTTTTATGTCAGTTCCATTTGTTTGTTTTTTATAACATTTATGACCTTTTAACTATTTGGGCATGTTCATTCAAAATCCTCCAAATGAATCTTAATTAAAAAGAGTTGATCTAAAAAAATACTCCCTCACTCTGGGTAGAATTTCTGTCATATCAATCCACAGACAAAAACAAATGATGTTTAGGAGTAGTGGCATTTTCAGTTTGAGTTACTAGCATGAGCTTGTGTGATCTTGCTGAACACTGCCATTCGCAAAAGAGCAATTAAAACAGATGACAATCTGCTAATCACACACAATTCTATTTAGAAATTTAGCAGTATTTTCCCAGTTTGTGTTTTTGCTTGACTTCCTGAGTAAAAGTAAGTTTTATGTACTTATATTGTATATAACAGTATGTAAATTTTGGGAGCTTCACCACAGATCAACAGTTTTCAGTAGGCTAAAAATATATCTCAGTGTTACAAGCATCCTTAGTGAAAACTGTGTGTGTGTTTGTGTAGTATATGTTTGTATGCATATGTTTGTGTGGCTGAAATATTCCATATTTGTTTTACATATTTTTTTTTATTCTGATAGGCAAATTTTACATTTGTTAACAGAAGAAAGCAATGCAACAGACCTGCGTAGCTGTTAAATTAAAGCTGAGCAGGAGGCAGAAGGCACCGGCAAGCTTAGGATTTAGGATTTAGAAATACTGGCATTTTCACATTGGCTTACAAAGGATGAGCTGGCTCGATTTGCTGATCACTCTCATGATTTGTAGGTTTTGTCTGTGATTTTAACCTTGAAATCATTAAAGGCCTGTCAGTGGTAATACTCCACTTGTATTCAGATAGGAGCTGTGGCTACACCTAGAGGCGAAGTGATTCTGGTCCCTTTGACAACAACACTGAGAAGTTCCTGTCTTTTGGGAAGAACCACAGAACATTAAGAACAGGGAGAGAAATGGATAGGAACAAGGTAGTAGGAGTCACCAATAGAAAGAGGCAGCAGTCAAATATAGGGATTTATTTGGTCACCACTTTGTGATGTGACATTGTCGTTCCTCTGCAGACCCCTGAGTTTTCCTTAGCACAGCTGGAGTTTTTGAACTTCTGAAGTGCAGTACTATTCACCTGTTTCTCTTTATTCATAAGTGGTTACACGAACTTCTCACCCCCGCTGCTGTGACCACTTCCCTGGGGAGCCTGTTCCAGTTCCCAACCACCCTCTGGGTAAAGAACCTTTTTCTGACATCCAACCTAAGCCTCCCCTGGCTTGGCTTTATGCTGTTTACTCAAGTCCTCTCACTGGTCATGAGAGGGAAGAGATCAGCTCCTGCCCATCCACTTTCCCATGTGAGGAAATTGAAGACTGCAATGAGGTCTCCCCTCAGTCTCCTCCAGGCCAAACAGACCAAATGACCACAGCTGCTCCTCATACATCTTGCCCTCCAGACAATCTCCTCCCTTGCCTGGCTGGCAATGCTGTGCCTGGTGAACTCCAGGACAGGGCTGGCCCTCCTGGCTGCCAGGGCACTGCTGACTCATGTTCAACTTGCCACCGACCAGGACCCCCAGCTCCCTTTTCATGGACCTTCTCTCCAGCCTCTTGTTCTCTAGTCTGTGCACACCACCAGGATTTCTCCATCCCAGATGCTGAATCCAGCACTTGCCTTTGTTATACTTCGTATGCCTGGTGATTGCCCACATCTCTCATTTGTCAAGGTGTCTCTGCAGGGCCTCTCTGACCCCCAGGAAGTCAACAGCTCCTCCCAATTTAGTGTCATTGGCAAACTTAGTATTCCTTCGAGTCCTGTGGCCGAGGCGTTAATGAAGATGTTGAAGAGAACGTATATATATAAACAAGTATCCTCTTACTTTGTAAGGAAGGTGCTTTGTAGAGCTGCCCATTTCTATTCTTATTCATTGTCTGTGGATAGAGAATACAGGATCTGATAGTGTCTTCTTTTAAAAGTGAAAGACCTCCTATTGATTTCACTGCCAGGTTGGATCCTTAAGCAGTGTGAAATAGAGCTGACTTTTGAAACTGTGTTGCTGTTCATCTTTTGTTGGCTGCTACAAGGATTCTGCTTCCTGCAGCTGTATTTTTAATTGAGAATATGTTTTAATACATACTTTATTTTAAAAGGTAAATGGAGACCCGGTATGGTAAAATGAAATAAGTTACTGACTTCAGGTTACCATAATGTTAAGGTGTGGGAATTATGCACAGCACTCATTAGCAAGTGTACATTCAGGATAGCCAAAGTGTTGGTATATATGCAGAGTAATACTCCTACAGAGGTATCCAGACAGCTTTAGTGCTGTAAATGTTTATTGTGTTTATTCAAGATGTTTGGGAGAACTATATGGAAATGTAGCCAGGAATAGAGCTAGCTATCCTGTACTTGATGCAGGTTTTCCTTGGAGATGGTGTTCCAGGCCTTCAGTTTTACCGAGCTCCATTTCAGAGGCTCCTTCTTTCTCGTCTGAATTCCCATAAGCATTTTTGTTGGTCTTCATGCATCAAATAATAATAAAAAAGTCTTTAAGTTAAGGCCTTCCTCAATTCCTTTTTATTTCTCTTCAGTGCAGAAAAAGACCGTAAAGAGTGAAGAGAATGGAAATGGTTCTGAGTGGAAGCACTTTTATGTAGTGGGAAAGTTATCATCTACTCTACCAAAAAAAAAAAAAAACAAAAAAATAAAAAATTCAGTAACATAAAAAGTAGGGCAAGGGGGTAGAAAAATGTAAAGATGGGGAGAAATCAGCAAAAGGGCGTATACCCCGGAAGCTCACAAAAGAAACCTGTGGTGGAAAAGGAAAAACAAAGGGACATTAGATAATCACTGCAGCAGAGTGATTCTGCAGTCTCCTACTTTCCCCGGCAGTTCTGATAGAATTGGAAAGGGGTGTGCAGAAGGTTTTACAGCTGTGTGTGGTGCCTTCATGTTGAACTTTTCTTTCTGTCAACAATTACAGTAAGCTCATGGATGTGATGCCACATTTCAGTGATAACCAAGCGTTTAAAAAAATTCTGCATTCATTTGCACAGGTTTATCTCACACAATTTCTTCAGTGTATATCTGATGTTTACTGTATATCTAATAAAAAATTTATAGATCGATTTGAAATAAAAATTATAGAATAATGAAACCAAAACAGAAATAAAAACTTCTGAAATCTTAGCAATATTTGCTGAATTTACTTAGATTTAAAGAAGTTCATGCAAACTTTCAGAGCTGAGATATAACATGTACTTGCAAATGCTCATATTTTAAAATATAAGTAGTGTTTAGTAATTATGCACTGGGAATGATTAATTGCTTCATAATGTGCTTTATTTGCATGGGGACAACACTTTATAGGTCAGAAAGCTAAGAAGTATTTCTGTCTGTTTTCTGTTTTTTAAAAAAATAATCTTCATATTGCTATGAAAATAGGTGTATCTGAGATGTTTCTGTCCCAAGTGAAGAAAAAATTGCTTTGCAGTTACAAATTTGGTGAAAATATGTTATGGCAGTATGTTCTCTTCTAATTTTTCTAGATCAACAGTTACTGGCTAGGTGAGCTTATTCCTTCTCATGTTCCCTCAAATATCTCACTTGAATATATGCTCCTCACTTGGGTGGAAAAAATGTTGTGAGAAACGTGCTTACATCTTTAACATAGTAATTGTTCAGTTAATCTCATTTATGGGGGAAAGGAGGCTATACTTCACTGATACCGATTAAATATCCTATACTGGGATCTATATAAATAGCTACAAATGTGCACAATGGTTACATTACATGGTATATTTAACAACACAGCTAAATCAGAAAGTATGAGCTATGCCTTTAGTGATGGAAGTACTAACGATTGCATGCAAGAAGATTTTTTTGCTCTGCAACCATGAAGGAAATAATTGCTCTTTAGCACTATTCAGTTAGGTTTGCATATCAGTAAAAACACATGCACAGAGGCTCCACCTACATTCCTAGTGCCCTAGCACTGATACGAGTCCAGCATACATTAAAGCTTCAGAAGTTGTTACAGTTTTCATAACTTGAAAAGTGCGTGTAATTTTCAACAGAGTTAATTTGACCACTCTCAGATGAAATTGCAAAGGTGACGTTCAGGTTTTATGATTTTATTTTAGACAAAAAGTACCGTAGGGGACGTTTTACAGATTTGTTGCATGACTGCTTCCGCTGAGGTTTTGAGTCTTGTGGGGGTTTTCCTCTTTTTGATTCATTGCAGATATAAATATATAAAGCAAATGTTTCTCTTTCATATTTTAGATGGAAGACTTTATTTGAAAACTACTGTCATGTACTGAATTTTTCCTGCTGAAAATGCGTGTGCTACGGTAAAGAACGTTGCAGTAAGACATTGGCTCATAAGGAGTTCTGTGGAAACAAAGTGTTTTCAAACCAACTTCCTCAACTTCATTTATCAATGTTCTTCAAAAATGTAAAGAATTCTGCAAGAGTGTCCTCCTTTGGTTATCTCCTGTGGCTCAGCCTGGAGATCTAGCGAATGTGTGTAAATGTACAGTAGCACTGTTCTCACAGCGAAAATCTGCATCTCTGCGCCGGACTATTGTATCCAAAATTACAGGCGGTCAGAACAAGGCTGAGTATTCCCTTTTTCAAGGAATGCAGACTCTCTCCTCCTCTGATGATTCTATATTTGAGCACATCCAATGATCCTTCCAGTGGTGTCCAAGTACACTTACAGACTGTTATACCATACCGAAACCAGCAAGACAGCTCAGAAATGAACTTGTAGAGGGCATAAGAGGATTCTTATTTAAAAAAAAGGAAAAAAAAAAAGGTAAAAGAAGAAAAAATTGATACATTCAGTTTTCAAACTATGATTGAGGGTTTTCTTCTAAAGACGTTTTTCCACATGCTTTCCAAGAGACCAACACATATATGTTAGACTACATAAAGTGAAATGGAATTTTGTGTAAGTGAAAAGAAATGCTGAATGTAAACAAACTGTTTTACTGTTCACAAAGTCTCTTTTCCTAAAATAAAACTAAAAAAAAAATAAAAAGAATAATAATTTCTCATTGTAAACTGGCAGGGGTTTATGAAATAAAAGACTTTGCTTCTTATCAAAATGTTGGTCACATGTACAGTATATAACACAAATCACACAAGGAAGGTATTATGTATGCAGTAGAAATCTAGAGTTTAGGAAATGAAACTTTTAGATAATATTGTTTTGTCACCCTGTTGGTCAGAAAGACACCTTTCTAGTTTTAACGCATGCAGGCATGTAAATATTTGTCCTGGAGTCACAGTATTACTGAATGAGATCTTAAGCATCTGGTAACAAGTCAGAATTCTGTATCAGCCACTTTTATTTGTATATTGAGCCCTGGTTAGTGCCCTGACTAGTGCACTTCTAAGAATGGACTGTGGCTGAGCAGCAAGTCAAAATGCCAGAAATATTTTTATATGTTAATGTCATATTACGTCAATGTTGCTAAAAAAAGAAAACCTAACAAACACTTGATGTATCAGTCCAATTCCACGTAGAACTGAGTGATAAAATTGAAGTCTCTTGTCCCTCCCACCTTGTCTTAGGGATGGATGGTTATGTGTTACTTTCACTGTCTTTATGAAAGCTACAATATGTGTTTTCACCTTTGTGCTGATAACTGGAAGTAAGCTGCAAAACACTGCTTATTACATTACTAAAAATTATGTTCTTTGCTTTGCGTACTTTTGGGTTACCCCTTTAAAGACTGATTTTGTGAATCAGTGCTATTACTGTAAGTTTTGTGATTATGCTTTCTTCATCTAATGTTTTATGCATATAAAATATTATTTATTACATGGAAACATATCAAAACCTTAAATGTCTAAGATGCCTAACTTAAAGCAAGTATTTCTTTAAAAGTAGTTCTGATTGGATATTAATATTATTTTGTCCAAAAAAAGATTCTAATGTTTTGTAAACTCTAGCACTGAGCTTCTATAGTTTGTAGGTCTTCCTTGCAATACTGGTACACATTTATTTTGTGCAGTTCATATTTACTCCACCACAATCCTTTTTTAACAATAGAAAGATGTATATACAAGTTCACATCACAGTAATTTTTTTAAAGAAATATTGAGCAATATTTTTCATTAAATATTGTTGTCTAATACTTTGTAGTGATGTTATTTTCTAACCATTATTCTTTCATGATTTTCATAGTTGCTTAAACACATATGGAATTCTGTAATCCAGTTTTTTCGTATGCAGTCTTTAAAGGGTTAACAGCTGTAAGTTAGATGGACTTGTGGCAAGCTTTTGAATCATTCATATCCAAAAGAGAATTAAAAGCCTACAACTGAAATATGTACTAGCATTTACCATTGCTCTGCTCCTTGCATAGAGTCACCTGTAAGTAGGTTTAGTAGTTTTACAGTATATTCTTTCAAGACCTTTGGGAATGCCTCAGTGTTTGGCTTGGTACATAAACAGAAGTGTTGAGGATTAAAGGGGAACCAATTTATAAGCTGGATGTTTAGAAAGAATCTTGCTAAAAACAGTGTAAATATTACAGAACATGAGATGTTACCGTAAGTTGAAATTTTTTGCCCCTCTTTAGTTTTACAGGTTTTGGGTTGGTATTTTGGTTTTGGTTTTTGATTTGGATTTTTTTTTTTTTTGCATAGATTATGAAGAAAAGTTGTGCTCATGTTATTGTTTATATGCTTTTGTAATCTTAAAGATGTTAATGTCTAGTTGTTCTATATTATAACCACATTTGCGCTCTATGCAAGCCCTTGGAACAGAACATACTCATCTTCATGTAGGACCTATGAAAATTGTCTATTTTTATCTATATATTTAAAGTTTTCTAAAAATGAAAAAAGGTTATTACGAATTTTGTTGTACAAAATCTGTACAAAAATCGTTTTTACATCATAATGCAAGAATTGGAAATTTTTCTATGGTAGCCTAGTTATTTGAGCCTGGTTTCAATGTGAGAACCACGTTTACTGTTATTGT
>VZTN01037879.1:14880-53635 GCA_013400515.1 Erpornis zantholeuca | reverse complement strand
TGTTGCTCAGCATATTTGCAAATGATCTGGAAAATACATGTTTTGCAAAAAAAAGCAATGGTTTCCAGGCTGGAAAGATAAGGACTAGTTGTTAAGAACTGCATGAAAATCTGAGTAATTGGGTAAAATTGGGTAAAATGGCAAATGAAATTCAATGCACATAAATGTAGAGGGGAAAAAAAGGCCAAACCTTGTGAAACATGATGGGAATTGGAGTATTAGTGCTGACAACTAAAATCTTGAATTTACAAAATCTATTTTTTTTAAATGTTTACTGAATATTTATTAACCATTGAAAGGACATCTTGAATGCTGAGTCAGTCATTAATAAAATTCATGGAGAACGAAAGGGAAATATCTTTATGCCTCTCTATAATTCTTTGTTGTACTAGTAACTGAGTGCTGTCTGTAGTTTTGAGGTTGAACTGCAAAGTGGTACAGAAAAGCAGCTAAGATAGCCAAAATCCACATAAAGTGGTTTTTGTACAAGGACCATTCAGCTGTGGAAAACGGCTGCAAAATCTGGAAAGGCCTGATAGGGAATGTCACCTCCAGTATCAGAATGAGGCACAATGATACCAGCATGTTCATATATAAATCAGGAAGTATTTCATCCAGTAGCTAAGATGTGAAAGCAGTGCAAGTGTTTAAATTCTGAACATGTTCAGACAATAACCAAGCAAGTTCAAGGAAAAAGAAATATTTACAGGCATGTAAATATTTACACTTATTAATAGGATATCTCTTGGAAAATTCTTTCCCAGAATCTGTGAGAGTATTTGTAGGAAGATGACATTGTGCTTTTGCTCTCCTCTTATAGTCACCTATATTAACAGCAAAGACAGGAAAGTGGATTCAGTATGGTCATTCCTGCATTACTAAGTGTTCAGAAAAGTTGTTTTTCCATCATCAAATTCCTTGCCGTAGGGAGGACATGCCCACGAACAGATCATCTCAGGATCTTTCTGTTAATCTGTGCTGTTCCACAAGTCCTACAAAAGCATATGACAGACAAGCAGACAGCTTATGTGTTGACCTTTGCCAATTAAGATGACCTGCTTCTTTTTCTTCTACTAACTTGTCTGTCTAGTCTTATGCTTAGATTGTGAGCCCTTTTAAGTAGCAGCATTTTTTGCTCTCTGGGCAGCACCAAGAAACAAGGGACCCTGGTTTCTGACTAGGCATTCTGAAAGTATAAAACTTTTGGCAATTAACATGACAAGAAATATCTGAAATGGATTATTAGATGTATAGAAGAGTTTTGTTTGGGACTTGCAGCTATGTTAGATTAGCAGTTTTAAAACACGTAAGATTAATTGAACCAAAGATGGGAAGAACCTGAGCAGCTTTCTTCATGATAAACATGCATCAGCAAAATAGAACTTTCTTATGGAAATTCTATCAGAGAAAAGACGCTGAATCTTCCTTCAATTAGAGAGTTTTATGTATCTTAACTCTCTGACAGCTTTGGATGCACCAAGTATTACCAGGAAGAGACTTGAATATAAAGAACTAAAAATCTAATTTTCACTGAGTGTTGCTCCTGAACAACACTGTTTGTTCCTGAACCAAACCTGCCATGGCTGTTTTCATATTCTTTGCTCCATTAAGTCTAAAATCATCTAAAATAAAAGTTGAGAATGTAGCTTCAAGAAAACTCCAAGCCATTCACACAGACTTTTTCTGAAACAGAGAGACTGCTGTTATGTTTTCACTACAAAGCTGTTATTGTGTACAATGCTAAGCTATCATGATTTGGATTCTGTTCATACCCATATTTTGTTGTGTTTATGTGGCACCCTGAAGGGTACCTAATGGAATAAAATATGCCAAAAAGCCTGGGTCACTTTCAATAAAAATTAGGTTATTAGGGTGAAAGATTGCTTTAACAACGACCAAACATTTATTCAGCTTCCAATTACTCATTTCAGAACTTGCTGTATGCAGAAGAATAGCAGGGAAAAATGCTGCTCTAGATGTTACTTCTTTCAGATTCTATTAAAGCTGTAATAGCCTGCTTCCATTATACATTTTCCCGTATATTTCAATCAACATGTCACTTTAGCTGTTGCTCCTGAAGTGCACTTAATATTTTCATTAAAATCAATAAAGCTGGGAAATGACAAGGGTGCAGGTGGATGCAAGCAATTAAACTTCTTCGATATGTATTCTTAACTAGCAGTTGGAGAAGGAAGCTTCATTCAACACCTGTCCCTTTCCTTTCAAATGACAGCTAACAGAAATCCACTTAGCCAGCTTTTGTCTGCTTATTTTGCTGACAGATGATGTGAAGAAGTAGGCAGTTACAGGGCCAGTAATTCAGAATTAATTTTCCCTTCAAAAGATGATGTGGACAACTGAGTGCAGTAATGGTACCTGCTCAGAACTCAGGGGGTAAACAAGATAATTTGAGATGATGGGACAGAAATAAAAGCTCTTTAAAGGTTTGCTCCTCACATGACTCTCAAAGGCACACTCACCAGCATTTTTTATTTGCCTCAAATCAAAGTCAGAAGAGTTAATCATTGAAGCATTAGCCTGATGTACTTTTGTGTGCGGTAGGATTGTAATGGAAGCAAATAAAATAAGAGATGGAGGGTTGCAACCCACCCCAATATTAAAAATATGTCATGGTGAAAGATAGAGCCCAAGTCACACAGCAATTATTTATCAATTATATTTTCAGAATGTGCTGCAAATTAAAGGAAGCTGCTGGCTGGACAGGCTGGATTTTTGCACTAAAGGGAAGTAATCCCTTAACCATCTGTCAACAATTTTTTTTTATCCTATCACCTCTGCGGCACTAACCAGAGTGGACCTCATTACTAGGACAAAAAGGAAATGTGAAAATCACCACTACCTACAGAGGAACCACAGGCACAAATTCATTCTCCAAGTGTGCACAGGTTTATGTGGAAACAGGATGCTGCACATCTGCATCCACTACACCAGATATGTCGTTAAGGTTACACACGCATACGCACAAAGAACCAAGCCAGGATCTAGAAGCTTTCCAGGAAATTGAATATAAGGATAGAGTTGCCTGGATGTTTCCTCTCTTTCTTCTACAAGCACATATGCAGCATGAATTTGTTTTTCGAGACAACTGTCAAAAAAAAAGGGAACCTTAGCAATTTCAGTTAATCACAGAGGGAGTTAAATTTGAGGCCTTTCTTTTTAGAGACCTTCAAAGCAGAATAGACACCTCTGTATTCTTACAGCCATACAAACTTGGAAGCAGATATATCTATCGAGCTCCGGCTCTGGCTCTCTAACACCTGGATGAAGTTCTAGAGGGAGTAAATGGGACTGTGGTAGGGAAAGATGTGAAAGATGTGGGCTGTATTTCGGGTCTGATACCTCGTAAGCTTTTTTTCTTTTCTCTCTGACGTTGAACCCTACTGTGTAACCTAATCTCATTATTATTAGTTGACTATTTCTGTCCTCTCATATTTTGCTCTGCACTCTAAAAGCTGCAGCCTACAAATATATGGAGGTATTTCAAAGCTAAGTTGTATTTGCTGTAACTGCACTCTGTAAGAGCCTGAGAGGGAATGGGCTGATCTTAAATATACTTGATGATTAAATCGATGATTTAGTCATGTTCATCTTACACAAGAGGAGTTTCTGGGACTCACACTCTTGTACCAAAATATTAAAGGGCAGCCCAGGCTCAGGCTTCTCACAAAGCACAGCTGCTTCTTCAGGGAAAACTGCCCGCTCTTCAGGTTTTCAGTGAAGTGTAGTGCTGGTGAATCACCAGAGATGGAAAGTTTGCAGATGTGAAGGCTGGGTGAAGCTCATGCCCAAGTTTCTCTCTTACATGCCTCTCTTCCTATGCAATCTAAAGCTTGAGTGTGCCTAGATGGGCAGTTAATGGGCACCAGCCATGGATCCCTGGAATTGCAGAAGGGCTGAACCTCATCAGCCAAGCTGAGGAGAGGCTTTTCTCTGTTGCAATGTTAAGTCCATACACTCATTCCTCTTGTGTGCTAGACACCATCTCATGGGCTGTGCTTCCTGTGCTTCAGGAAGGTGTCATTCACCCAACTCTATCACCACCAAAACTTACAGCAGAGGCTGTACAAACCACTGCCTCTCATACTGTGAATCAGACCACAGCAGACAGAAAATATGTGCTGAAGTGTTCCTCTGTTCTTTTTTTTCCAGTCATGGTACTCTCTTTTGTTATGTAAGATCTTGAATTAGGACCCAGTCCTTCAAAGATTGGTAGACTGTTGACCCAGTCCTTCAAAGATTGGTAGACTGTTTTCTGTAAAACTTTTAAGACGCTGTCCAGAGAGTTGTACAAGCACATTATTTTAAATGTGTACATATATTTGTGCAGGATCAGAACCTTAACTTGCAAATTCCTTTTTTGTGCAACTAATGTTTTATTTGAGGAAAACTTCAGTACATTCTGACATCCATTAAAATAATAATGTTCTTATAACCAGATTTAGCAGAATAACTACTACTCCTTTTCATGTTTCCTCCAAGAAAAACAGGCTTTACACATTGGTTACTTGAAATATATCATGTGAATTAGTTCTAGAGGACAGCATACTTACTGTATATGATGGTCTATGTGGTCTCCAGCTACAGTGGTCCCTATAATACACAATCATTCATCATTCATATGAGGTTTATTTCAGATTTACATTGACAAGACTGAGATTTGAATCTGGCCAAGTGTGTGTATGAGGGTCAGGTGATATGGCGTTGCTATGGTAATGACCTAGTCCTTTCAAATAGCAGTTTAACTACTTCAGAAAAAATCTGTACCTCCTCCCAACAAATTAAATCTGTTCCTGTCACGTTCATCCCTGAGATGGTGATCTTAAAAGCAGTCATGCTTTTTCTGCAAAATTGACATATTTTATTGAATCTGATCTTCATAGTGTCATAGAATGGTCTATATTGGAAAGGACCTTAAAGACCATGGAGCTCCAAACCACCCTGCCATAGAAGAGGACAACTGTCACAGGATCAGGTTTCTCAGAGCCTGATATACAATCGGGCATCCTCATAGGCACAGGGCATCTACAGCTTCTCTGGGCAACCTCTGCCAGTGCCTCACAACCCTCATGGAAAAGAATTTCTTACTAATATCTAACCTATACCTACTCTTTTTCATCATGAAGCCATTCTCCCTTGTCCTGTCACTACATAATCTTGTAAAGATTTTCCATTTTTCCTGTAGCCTTCCTTCAGGGACTGACTGGAATGCTGCAATTGGTCACCCCAGTGCCTTCTCTTCTCCAGGCTGAAGTCTCAATTCTCTCAACCTTTCCTCTAATCATTTTGTTGACCCTCCTCTGGACTCTCTCCAACAGGTCCATGGCCTTCCAGAGCTGGGGCCCCCAGAGTTGGATGCAGCACTACAGAGGAGCACTGCTCACCAGAGCAGAGCAGAGGGACAGAATCCCCTCCCTGGCCCTGCTGCCCACGCTGCTTTAGATGCAGCCCAGGACACGTTTGGCTTTCTGAGCTGTGAGCACAAATGTCTGGGTCATGTCCAGCTTCTCCTCCACCAGCACCCTCAAGTCCTTCTCCCCAGGGCTGCTCTCCATCTGTTCCTTCCCCAGCCTGTGTTGATACCTGGGGTAGCCTTGATCCAGGGGCTGAACCTTGCACTTGGCCTTGTTAAACCTCAGGAGATTCCCATGGACTCACTGCTCAAGCTCTTTCAAGTCCATCTGGATGGCATCCTGTCCTTCAGGTGTGGCAACTCTACCACTCAGCTTGGTGTCACCAGCAAATTTGCTGAGGGTGCACTTGATCTCTTTGTTTATGTCATTAATGAAGAAATTAAATAACAATGCTCCCAATACGAACCCTTAAGGCATACCATGTGTCACTGATATCCATCAGGACTCCGTTGACCACAACCTTCTAGATGCAACCATCCAACCATTTTCTTACTTCCCTAACAGCCCACCCATTAAATCCATCTCTTTCCAATTTTAGAGACAAGGATGCTTTGGGGGACTGTGTCAAAAGCTTTACAGAAGTCCAGATAAATGACATCTGTAGCCCTTTCCTTGTCCTATGAGGCACTCATCCCATCATACAAAGCCAATATGTCAGGCAGAACTTGACAAGAACTTGATGGCTGTTCCACCTTCTCAGGCACAGACAGTATGCTGACAGGTCAGTTGTACCCAGGGTCCCCTTCTTCTTCCCAGTAGCACCTCCTTCTTCCCTGTAATCATCCATAGTCACACTCCAGTCACAGGATTCATCCACCAAGTTTCAGCCATGGCTACAAGGTTTTAACTTTCTAGCAGCACAGTGGCTTCCAACCCTTGCTTATTGGCTATGCTGTGTGCACAGGTGTAAGGGCACACCAGACAGTCTGCCGACGGTCTGTTGGCTGTGTTGTCTTCCTAGGGGAACACCCCTTAACTCCTTTAAGATATTTCCCTGGTGTTTTTCTGTTGGCCTCTGTCACCACATGAGTTCCTGGGTCATCTCAGTGCAGATGTGTTCCAATACGGCCAGCACAGTTCACCCACCAGCACCCTGATCCTCTAGGCTTTTCCAGAGACAAGCCTGATATTGTTCACCCTCCCATCATGTCTAATTTAAAGCTCTTACTATTGTATCTGGAAATGTTCATCTTGTGGCTAAGTACAGTTTTGCTGTTCTGTGTCTCTGAAGAGAAGTCTTTATGTATAGATTGTTAACATGACCCAAAAGTAAATCTGGACTTCCTCAGTACATTTATTTGTTTTTAAGGTACTGCTAACACATAAGTCCATTAATGGCTTGTTTAGCATCATAGCCATAAGGCTGTCTTCCTAAAAGTGGTTAAATGGGAAGAATTGCTAAGCACGGAGCTGGAGTCTGACACTGGACCTTAATTATACCTTCAGAGACAGAAAGAATCGAATGTAAAAAGCAATAGAATTTACCATCTGATCCATGATAATCCAAACAAGTAGTGTATGACTATGTAAGAGACTCTGTGGTAAAAGAGAGAGGGCAGTAAAAAGATACATGCATACAAACCTGGATGGAAGTATGAAGAGCTTTTTAGACATGCAAGACATTTTCTTAGGACTTCTAGACAAATCTGCTGGTTTAAAGTACTTGAGGTTTTCCAGTTTGCGTTCAGGGGTGGCTTCCCCACAAAAGTGTTCTTACAATAAAACCTACTACATGGCTTAAAACAAAACAGCATATTGCTTCCATTTTCTTGCTGTGAGAGGTACATCTGCTGTTAGTGACCAATTTATCCCACAAATCTATTCACTTCATATATGTGCCCTGCAGCACTGAGGATTTTCAATAAATTTGCCCCAGTCCATATTTACCCTAGTTCTGCAGCACTGAGCTCCCAAATCAGAAGCATCCATCTGTTCTGAACGTACTCTGTGAAGGCATAGAATGGTACCTTCAGTTGCAGATGAAAAATTATGAGCCATGATATATAACAGACATTTAGTTCTTGTTTTTCTGAAGCTTGTTATGAAAATAAATTTTAACACATTTTTTCCACTCCTTTGTTATTTTTAATTGAGGCTGTAAGTTAAGTCACAAAATTTACCCAATTTTAATTCTTGTTTTCACTATTCTCTGTTCAAGATTCAGGAGACTGTTATTATTTGTCTTCATGAAGATTTCTGCTAATGAAAGGTAGTCAAAAACTGATGGGGCTTTTGCAGTGAAATGTTTGTTCTATATTTTAGTTCTTTAAATTCAAGGGTAAAAAATAATCTTTCTTCTAGTCTGAATGATGAAATGTTCTATTCTGAATAAGACACTATCTAATGTGGTTAATGAATATGATTAGAGCTAATTCTCAGGAGTCTGACAAATCATATTAAGCAAAATTAGCTTTACGGCTTGCTACTGACTTTGGTTGCTAAATATAACTGTGTAAATCAAATAGCTATTTTATTTCAAAGAGATATATACATATATATGTATATACACACGTTTTCTGAAAATAGGATACTGGTTCTGCATGTTTGCTTGGATAAGCATGGATGTTTTTGCTAGTTGTTCTTCTACACAGGTTCTGGTTCACTCATACAATATTTATTTGTTTGTGCAGAAAACGGTACCTGACAAAGGGAAATGACCACAGATAGTGACTTTGGAGGTTCAAGTCGAGAATCAGGGAATAAACACTGCTCTTACAGGGTAGCAGAGCACCAGTAAGAAGCTAGGGAATTCCAGAGGCTCTCCACATTCAGCTGGACAACACCATGCCTGTCCAGGTTTAGCATTGGTGAGAATTTGACAGGATATTTGGGGCTGAAGACCCCATATGTATTTTACAACCAGGATTTCTGTGATTCTGGAGGAAAAAAATGTTATCATGAGGAAAAGCAGGCAATTATTTTAGCATTACACTTTACTGGTATTTTTCTTTTCATCTTTAAAATACTAATCAGAATGAATAGATAAAATAAATACTAAAAAAAAAATAAATAAGAGAAATTGCTACAATTACCTATAATCCCCATTAATGTGTAAGGGATGAAAAACATTTGCCAGCCTGTAGGACTGAGGGCTACGAGCAAGATAAAAAAAGATGAGTTGGTAGAAAGTAGCTGAAGCTACAAGAAAACACATTTTTAAAAGGCATAATAAAATTTATATAGACTAGAGTTTCTGGCTTATAGGTAAAACCATTTCTGGTTTTGGTTAAAATAGTGACATCCAGTGAGCAATAGTACTATTTAATAGTGCTTTTCTCAACCCAGAAGGCAATTACTTCTTACTCACTGTAAACCTCAACAAGAATATAGATTAGAATTGTTTGAAACAGTACAACTAATCATACAGTTATGGAAAATGTAGATATAAACAAATTAGAGATATAAATAGCAAAAACTTATAATATTGCCAGTGATAGCTTTCCTGAAAGAAGAAAATCCGACTATAACTGCTCTCTTCTTCATGCTTAAAAGACAAGGGAAATGCAAAAAAACACCTCAGCTGTCTGTCCAGACACCCTTTCCCTTCCCCTTGTAAAAAAATTGCTATATAGTAGCAATATTGCAAAATTACTTCATCATCCATAACATCTTGAAAAGATGACAGGAGGTCTTTTTGAAAGTCTTCTCTAATGTTTTAAAGTGCTTTAGCAGCTCTTTTTTACCTCTTTATTGTGCAGCACTCACATTCCTTCTCATCAGTCTGTTTTCTCATTTACTGGACAAAGCTGGACTGATCCTATGGGTACCATTTCAGACATGAAAATCTGACACATCTAGCTTTATAAGCCCAGTCCATTGGTCTATTTTCCTCATCAGGATCAAAGTTTCCCTCTGCTCTAAGCTCTGAGGAGTTTTAATATGTCACATGTGTATGATCAATAAATATTTTTTTTTCCTTTTTCTGGAAATCTCACACTAGGATAGATCACACATTCATGTTTGGGGTTGAGAGAGATGCTCAGCAAAAGTGAGATTCATTATCAGTTTGTCAACAAAATCCAATGCATCAAGAAGAGGTGGGGGGAAAAGCAAAAACATACAATAGACACACAATAGATAATTTTTCTCCTAAGTGAAATGACATTCTGCTCATAAACAAAAAAAGCAAGGTACGGCTGAACATTCATCAGACCACCTTATTAATATCCAGGCTGCCCAAGTGGGTGTGAAAGAAGCTAGGCCTCCGAAACAGCCCACTCACTCTCCTAAACATTTGACAAAGGAACAGAGATAATAGCTGTTCCAATCAAATTCCACCTGCACTTCAGCCATGACACAATTGTATTTATCGGAGATGGCTTTTTTTATAACCTGTACAAGAACATTAAAGTCAAAGAGAAAAGTTTCTGCAGGTACATTCATGATAAAAAGGAAGACCAGGGAAAATGTGGGCTGTCTCCAGAAGCAAACAGGAGATCTGGTAACCTGGGATCTGGAGAAAGCTGAGGAAGCCACAAGTGTTCCTGTGTCTTCACTGGCAAGTGTTCTAGCCACACTGTCCAAGTTTCAGAAGGCAAAGGCAGTGGGTGGGAGAATGAAGGTCATGTTTGAGACCATTGTGAACATTAACAAACACAAGTTCAGACTGAAATTGCTTACCTGGACCTGTGCAAAGCATTTGACACTGTCCTACACAAGATACTTGTCACTAAGCTGTAAAGATACAGATTTGCTGGGCAGGCTCAGTGGATAAGGAGCTGGCAGGGTGGCTCACTCAAGCAGCGTCAGTCAAAGGCTCGATGTCCAAGTGGAGAGCAGTGACAAGTGGTGTCCTCAGGGGCTGGTACTGGGACTGGTGATGTTTAACAGCTTTGTTGGTGAAAGGGACAGTGGGATGGAGAGCACTCTCAGCAGCTGTGCTGACAGCACCAAGCTGTGTGGTGTGGTCAGCATGCTGGGGGAAAGGGACCATGTCAGGCCTGGGAAGTGGGGTGGTGTGAACCTCGTGAACTTCAACAAGGTGTAAGGTCCTGCACCTGGATTGGGCAATCACAAGAAAAAACTACAGGCTGTTAGGAGAATAGTTTGAGAGCAAACCTGAGGAGAAGGACTTGGGGTACCTGGTAGATGAGAAGCTTGACATGAGCCATCATTGCGTGCTCACAGCTCAGAAAGCCAATTGTATCCAGGTCTGCTTCCAAAGCCACGTGGCCAGCAGGTTGAGGGAGGTTGTTGTTCGTCTACGCGGCTCTGGTGAGACTGTGTTTGGAGTACTGTGTTCAGTTCTGGGGCCCCCAACACAAGAAAGACACGGATCTGGTGGAATGAGTCCAGAGGAAGAGGGCTGGAGCACCTCTTCCATGATGACAAAATGGGACAGTTGGGGTTGATCAGCCTGGAGAAGAGAAGGCTCCAGGGAGACCTTACTGCAGCCTTACCTGAAGGAGGCTTACAGAAAAGCTTGTGAGTGTAGTGATAGGACAAGGGGGAATGGCCTTAATTGAAAGAGGGCAGTTTAGACTGGATGCTAAAAAGAAATTCTTTACACATAAGATTGTGAAGCACTCACAATGTGGAGGTGCCCATCCCTGAGACTGTTTGAGGCCAGGCTGGACAGGGCTCTGAGCAAGATGGTGTCCTGCCCATGGCAGAGAGGTTGGAAGTAGGTGATCTATAAGACCCCATCCAACCTAACCATTCTATGATTCTATGTTACTATGATTCTTTGCATTTGCTCAGATTTTACATTCATACATTTATAATTCCAGTACTTCAGAGCAACAGCCAAGCCATCAGAAGTCACTGCTACAACACCCCTTATATCCATGTCATTTCTACATTGAACATTTCTGAATGTGCTCCTCAAGTGATTTGAGAGGTTTCTCTCCCACAGCAGAACTCACACTTCTCAATTGTCCCAGCACAGCTCCTTCTTTATGCTCTAAGAATTTAAAGTGACAAATAGGACACCCATCCTGCACTACTCCTTTTTAGAACCAATCACGCTCTGACCCACCAAGGCTCACTGCTGACCCTGACTGTTCATGACAAAGAGAGGATGGTCTCACCATTTTTAATCTGAAGATACTGTGATTTTCACTCGGGATATGGTCCTTGCTTGTCAACACCAATGTGTCTACCCAAGCAAAACAGAAAGTTACCAAAATAAGAACTTAGTACTAAAATAAGAACTCAGTACTAAACTAGCCAACTTCTTCTCCCACTATGCTGAGCTACAAATAAAAATAGCAAGTTTTCCAGCAAAATGAAAAGGTTTTCTTAATTCCATTAGGCAGTGTGAAACAACGCATTTTAGCTGTACAGAATGGTAAACAGAATGGAAAGTGTTTCTGAGCATGCTGTGGATGGGGTAAGTAAATCAATAGTTTGTGAGGGAAAGCTTCCAGCAGTATAGATTGTTTGAACTACTTACCATTATGTCAAATTCACTTTAGCATGAGCAAACAGACACACTGTATGATGAATATTGAGAGAAGAACTATTTCTACTGTTTGCATTTAAAGGCCTAAAGTTACATAGATTTTTATAATCAACTAAGTATTTATAACAATAAAAAGACTTTTATTTAACCCTTAAAGAGTTCGTGGACCAAGTATTCTTTTTGCGTGTTTGGATCAGTCAGAAGCCCAGTAAATCCCACAGAAATATTTTTTGCTTTTCTTTATTAGTATTTATATGCTTTGTTTATACTCCCTTCTCTGTGGGAATAATTTTTGTCAAGAGACCTGAAGGAACAGGAAAGGAGAGTGTCATCTGAAACCAAATAAACATTTCCCACATTGGGAAAGAAAAATCCCACTAAATATCATATCTGGTTGATAGCTTCCTTGACAAAAATACAATTTCCTCTTAAAAATTGTATTATTCATGTCCTTAAATATGTACATAGTGTTGAACAGGAAATAAACACCTGTTTCAAGAACTCTATTTCGAGAAAGTATTGAAATAAGCATGTAATTGATCTTACTTTCGAAAGGCAGCTATCATGTTTTCCAATAAACTGTTCTACCAAAACTAAGACCACATCCTTCACATAAGATTCACAACTGGTCTGCATTTGCTCAGAAATGAGATTCCATTGAATAGCATGATTCATATAGGCTTGCATTTAAGAAGTGGTTATTATGGTTGCTTAGCTCTGGTTCACTTTACTGTGGTCATCCAAGACATTGTTTATCACCCAATTTGTGGAGGAAGACAGAAAATATGAGACAGAGAAGCATAAGAAAAAAATGAGGTTATTGAAACTTACTTGAAAAAGAGACAGACCTGCATTTAAAACAATAGATTTACATAGCAGGATTTCTTCAAACTTTCCTTAGGCTTCTTTTCTTTCCTAGGAAGAGCCCAAATTGTCCACACCCTTAAAGAAGGGAAGCCCATTACTTCCTTGAGGTGTCTTGGTTCTGCCCTGTTAACATTTCAGCCAAAACATCACAACTGTCTGACAGGCAGACCAATCACTTTCACCAAGTAGTTAGAATTTTAGACAGCTTACGTTGTGTCTCTTCCACTCTTGGTAACTTAACTACTTATTCAAGCAGGATTAATATAATTTTTGTTGAACTTTTCTTATATTCTTGGAATCTGTAGCACTACCAGATGTAAAGTTTATCCTGCTGGCCTTCTGTTGATGGTGTTCAAAGTTTCACCAAGGGAGTCAGCTTCTGTAGAGCATTGTATGTGGTGATATTTATTTCATTAAGTCTTATTATTAGATAGTTACTGAATAGTGTGGAACTCAAAACTGTCACAGAGCCAGCTTCAATAAATGGGGGAAGGAGGAAAGAAATTTTATATTAAGCTAAGAGGTTTGGAGGTAGAGTTATAAAGTGTAAAGAATGTGCATTGCTTCTCAAAGATCTCTCAGAAGTTGTTTATGGGACAGAGCTGAGGACGTGAAAATCTTAAGAGTATCATGCCAAACAAATTATAAATACACTTTAGTGACTGAAATTTTGACATGAGTAATATCTTAGCAAAATGGCAAAGAAACACTAGTTCAGATGATAATACATTCAGTTACACTTTCTTTTATTATGAAGCAGGTGTCTAGTGCACTCACACAGACAAGCACAACATATCTTCATAATTGGTATCTTCAGGCTACCTACAAAATCAGGATGGGGTTGCCAGTGAATGATTTTGAACAGCCTTTTCTAGACTTTTAAAAACCTATTTGAACACTTTTTAAAGGCATCCTTTGAGCACTTTTTAAAATCTTATTTTTAGGAAAGCCAAGTTTCAAATGCTCAAAGATTAAAATAGAACAGGCTTCTAAAAATGCTGGTGTGGTTTTTGTTTTTTTTTCACCTGAGCATGTGATTCCTGATAAATTCCCTGGAAGCTATTGTGCAGATGCTGAATAGAACCAGAAAAAAGAATTTATGCTTTTTATACCCCTGAAGCTAATAGTATGAAAGTTGTGTAACATCACTGTTAGCACACTAACTACTTAATGAAATTCTGGGCTGTTCAGAGATTTGTACCATGTTGCCAATAGCTGAGCTGAAGCAGCATGGAGGACACAACACTATCATCATTAGACAGCCTAATATAGCTTCTTGCATCAATACTGATATTTTTTCCAGAGCAATGTCCATATCCCTGTCATTCATTCTATTAATAGTGAGTGTGCTATATCTCACACCTTGCCACTGCCCACCACCAAACCTTATCCATGAGTGTCCTAGAAGTCTTATATCAGAGTATGTTCTCCTTTCTAGCAATGTTGGTTTTCTTTCTTCCAGGGAAAAAAGCTGTTTTCCCAGCCATGAACTCAGAAAAAGGTTACTCTCTGCAATGTGTAGCAGAAGTCAGATTTCTGCAATGACTATGACATGCCATGTAAGAGATATGTTAGTTTCAATCCACATAACTGAAATAAACAAATATTTCCAATAGTCTGACTTCATATTTTAAGCTTAGTTCATTTATATTAAATGCAGCAAAATATGTTAAGAAAAGTCAGTGGTGTTGCTGTGTGCTTCCCTTCCTGGTGTTCATGGATGAAATTTTATCCTCCTGGTTTGTGGAAATCTGTCCAGATGCAGAGCCCAGAGACCCACAGAAGCAGCCTAGATAAGTGACTACACACCAGTAAAAGAAGGATCACTGCTGCTTGCAAACTCAGTGCAAATAGTGGGAGTTCAAAATGTGTGTCTTCAAAAATTCTTTGGGTACCAGAGCAGCACCAAAACTCATTAAGATTCACATCATTCCCAGCTTCATTATCTCACCCAGATGTTTCCATGACCTCCCCTTTAAAGAATTCCTGTCTAAATTTTATTTACATTTGTTCAACAACATTGATGCTTAATGAATAAATGCAGTATGCTGTCAGTACTGAAGACTAATTACATCTATGTATGAGCCTAAGAACCTGATTGAAAAATCTGCAGTAGCTAAACTGGGTTTAAATAAACACTTTAGTGTAGTGCTTTAATTACACTTTAGTTTGTAATGTAATTTTTGGCTGTTTAAACTATGATTTAGTCTGAGCTAATTACAAATGATTTTCTACTCAGTAATTAATAATAACAAAATTGTAATTAGACAGCTGCTCTGAAGCAGAATGGCAGTTTGTGTTAGCTGACTCATGATAGACTGGCAGATAAACAAGAACTGCATTTGGGGACTGGAATGTGCTGCACCTTTATGTGTTTTGTTTCTAGTCAAAAGAGCTACTATGGCTGGGAGTATTTCAAAATGCTCCTTGGTTTTGAGGACTGAAGCTTGATACTTGCAGTGGGAACTTCCTGTGATTTTGCCACTTGTGAAGGCGGGTCATACTGCTTGTGGCTGATAGAGGTGTTGCAGGTTCCTTCCTCTTACTCAACAGAAAATAAAGCAAAGCTCAGATTTTCCTGCATGCCACATGACTGCATCACATTAAAAGACCCTAATTCACAGTAAGAAGACTAGCAGCATCAGAAGCTTTTTATCTCCCACACACTGAAAGCAACATACACTACAATTAAGCAAATACAAGTTAGGGATGATACCTCCATATTTCAGCATCTCCATGTTCCATGCTCCCGAAGTTTGGTGGCAAAACACCCTCTTTGATATCAGCATTACTTCAGGAATGCAGACCCAGACCCCATCATGTACCACTCAAAACAGCAGTGCTCTACTTCTGCTGATTTGTAAGCTTCTTCATCTTTATCTATATTCAGCAGGCCATATAAGATAAACACTGAATCTTCTTCAGGCTACTATCTCAGCTACCCTATAATCACCAGGGATTGATTCTGGAGCTTAAACAGATGCCTGAAAAAGACAAAGGACACTCTGCTACCTTCCTCCTTCATTTGGGGCTCCAGACCTGTCAATTTCTGTCATTTACTCTGTTTATTCTTTAGTTGGTGTGGTAAATGTTTTGCATTTTGAAAATGCAGCAGTATTTCCCCAGTTTTAATGAAAAGAAAAATCAAAAGGTCTTAATAAGTTTTCTCTGAGATACATTTGGCATCCTCTTATTCAAAGTAGCCTTAAAGTGTAAATTTTCCCTGAAGTTGGGGAAAAAAGAAAAAACAATTACAATCACCCAGTGGGGGATCTTCAAAAAGTCATTTCTTCTAACAGCTGAATTGAATTTTCTTTTAAAGTTCATTTGAACAGAGCACCAATCATGTTTATGCCACCAAATAAAAGATAGTAATTGAACACTGAGTAATACACTGCAAAACACCCTTCACATGCCTTAGGATTAGAATCTGTCATAAACTCAGATGTTGTCAGTATGTAGATTATGTATAGCTGAAGAAAGACTGTAACAGAATGTTTTCTACACATGTTAGGAAACTCACAGAATTGTACCACTGGAAGATCTTAATGTATACTGCTAGCACCTCATAACTTACAGTAACCTCATGTCCTGGTACATGTGAGCTACTAGCAGAGTTGGTGCATCTCTAATTGAAAAAACCACATAAGGGATAACAAATCACCAGGAACATGCACACTAAAATGTAACTATAAATCAGTCATATAAATAGAAACAATATAAATAATACAACTTCCAGTCTATAATTATGTAAGTAGTTTGAGCAACATACTGTAACTTAGATTTTTCTCAAAGTACTTATTTTGAAACACACTGCCTTCTAACAGAGAATAATCATCAGTTTTACAATGTCTCCCACGAACCATTTACAGAGGAAGAGATGAATGATTTGTCTAAATCTAAAATCTAAACCCCCAGATCATCCTAACTTAAGACAAGGTCATAAAATTGAAAAATAGAATACAATGACAATTCTTTGGACAGACAAAAAAATGAAGAAAATAGTGCCTGCCTGAACACATTCACTTCTCTTGGTCTACAGAGAGCAAGATAAATAAATCTGAAAATAGATGTGTTTAATTAAAATTGACCCGTGTATCCTTTTTGTGTCCCTTTTGGAACACTCCTCTGCTTAAAACTGTCCTTGATCTTATTGTGGTAAGAATCTGTGAAATACTTTGTGTGTTCGCATTTCAGACCTTTATGTTCTTGATATGTTTCCTGATGCAAATGTAAGCAAAGATTTCTAAAATTAAGTAACTGCTCCTTTTCTATTTTCCTCTCTGTTTTCAGTGAAAAATTATGAAATAAAAAGAAAATCTTTGGTTTTATGTTGGCTTTCTAAATTTTTGTTAGCAGCAAAAGTGTCCTAAAAAAATCAATAGTGCAGTTATATGCATTTGGTAAGTGGATTAAAAACAAGCCCTATTTCTAAATGAAACACTTTTCCCATTTTTCATGGGAAATGTACTCTCAACTACTGCATCTAAGTTAGCTAGCATCATCATAATCAAGTATTATTGAAAGATGTGTCTCATCCTTTAGGCAAATGTAACACATGCCCTAGAGATTTTCAGAGCGCACTAAATTGCAAACCCACTCACCTTAGCAACAATACTTTACCCCTAATTTTGATGTGCTTTGTTTGATTACAACATTAAAGCTTCAATTCTCATATGCGTATATAATGGAATAGAATAGCATAAGGCAGTAGTAAGAAGATTAAAAACTGTGAATATTAAATTCTTTCAAAAACTAATTTAACCTTCTTCTGTGGCAGGAAAGGATACAGAGTCACCTTTATCAACTAATGATAGAAACAAGGCAGGGAAAAGAATTCCTTCTTCCAAGCCGTTATTAGAAATCAGTTCTGGGTAGGGGGCCCGTGGGGTCGCGCCTGCCGCCACCGCTCCCTCGTTCGGCACCGAGGAGCAGGTATCTTGCAACTTTGTCGAAATCTTCAGCAGAGCTGGGGCTTCCAATCCTCACAGTATCCTCCGGAACACCCTCTCCAAGATGGAGAGCCAACACCCCTTTAGGCTCTGTTGTCTAGGGGTGTTATTCTCTCGGTATGTCCAAAGTTACGATGGCCACTTCAAAGTTCAAAACCCGGGACCAGTCGATGGCTCTGGTTGCTGCCATTCCATAGGTGTTGATCAGATCTTCTAATTAGACGTCGGCTCGTTGTTTTAAGGGCTGATTCCTGCTTGTCGGCATNGGGTGTTATTCTCTCGGTATGTCCAAAGTTACGATGGCCACTTCAAAGTTCAAAACCCGGGACCAGTCGATGGCTCTGGTTGCTGCCATTCCATAGGTGTTGATCAGATCTTCTAATTAGACGTCGGCTCGTTGTTTTAAGGGCTGATTCCTGCTTGTCGGCATGAGTCCATCTAATTTACATATGAATGGCATCACTTCCCTTCAGTTGCCTGGCTGGGAGCAGGTGGGGGGCGCCGCACCTTCGACGGGAGAAAGGTGTTGGGACAAACTAATATACATAATTGGGTAAGTAATAAAGGAAAATAAGGGGTTTACATTGATACTGTGGGTCATTAACAAAAGCAGGGATAACCGGGTACATATTACAGAAAGAAACAGCAGAGCATTTTAACACAGAGTAAGCAACATAGAGTAAAACCGGTGGGGGACTTAACTACAGCAATTAACAAGAACAAAAGGGCTTAATTAATGAAGGAAAATAAGGGGTATAGCACTGATTCCAGAGGTGGCTAACAGAAACAAGGCATAACACAGAGTGAACGGGTGGGGCACTTAACGAGGGTGATTAACTGGGACAAGAGGCTTAATCAACGAGGTAGATAACGAAAACTGGTCAGATAAACAACAAGATAAACTATTAAAAAGGCACCAGGATTTCGTCCATAAGAGTAATGGTGTCCCACAATAGGAAGTGTGGCCTACAGGCTGAGGGAGATGATCCTTCCCCTCTACTCAGTAGCGGTGTGGTAAGCATTGCCACGCTGTGCCCACTTCTGTCCTGCGCACACACACTGCCAGGGGAACAGAGAGCAGGCCCAGCGCGAGTACTCACAGAGGCATCGGAAACCACAGAGCTTGGCCACTGACACTGCCCCCTCGGCTGGCAGAAGGGGACCTGTGGCAAAGCAGTAAGCATGGTGGCACGGCACAGCTCTGGGGCTCTCCTTCCAGCAGGCTCCTGTGCCACTCCCGAGCCAGGCCCGCGGAGCACGTGGAGTGCCTGGCTGGCTGTGCAGCTGTGGCCTAGGAAGGCATCAGCAGAGCAGGGCATTGAGCTTGGCACTTTGCCTGCCCTTCCATACAGTGAACAACCAGATGATTTCCAGGAGCTGGTTTCATCCCAAAACCAAAGAGCTATGCACTGTAAGGACTACTTAACCAAGGAGTCCTCTGCACTGCTGGAAATGCAAGGGGAGAATTTCTTGGGGTCCACAATTAGTTTGTTTAACATCAGTTTCACACCCTAGAGCCCAGTTTCACCCCTTTCACACCTAACAAAACTTGTTGCTTTGCTGCAACCAGGATAGCAACATTAGCCAGCTTGCTGCAAGAGAAAACCTTCCCCTGATGCACTCCCTGCCTCCCACTTCTATGTGCCAGCAGAGGGCTGTCAGGTTGCACATGGCCCAAAAAACTCGTGGGATGCAAGCTGTGCTGACAGCACCAGCCCTGATGGGTCCTCCTGCTGATGCCTCTGCAGCCAGGCATTCCTGGTCCTTCTCCAGTCTCACCTGACACAGCCTTTCCTTCTCATTCCTCTACAGGAGCTGCCCAACTCCATTCCCACAGCTGTGCTGAGAAGGCAGGCAGGGCTTGCTTTGCTCTGCTGATACCCACTTGCCCACATGCATGCCCTGGCTAGATCTCTGTCAGGCAAGGGAGTCTCCAGGCCCCTAGACTCACCACTTTCTGGGGGCAGCCCTGAAGCAGGCTGCCATTCAAGGACAGCACAGTTTGGCCTCAGGAGGAAGCACTGCAGGAACGGGAACTATGCCTGAAAGCCTGTGTTGACAGAGAACCCTGGACAACCTCTTTCTTTTCCAACAGCAGCCATGACACATCCTCAGTAAATCGTTTTGTCCAGTCAAACCATCACCAGGAGTCACACACAAGTACTGACACACAGAGTAACCCTGTGCAAAAATGCTTCCATCAGTTTAAAGGCTCCATCCAAGCCACAGACTCAACATATTCTCCCCCCTAAACCACTGGCAAGGGAAGTAAGCCAGCAGGCAGTGACATGGAGGCAAAGCTGGAAAAAAGAAGGGGCAAGGCATGCTTCTTCTTGGAGTGCACCTGCAAGGCTGTTCAAGGCACAGACAGTTGCTCCACACTGGCCCTAACCTCGCCATTGCTAGAGACCCAGTCCAGAGCAAGGCTATCCCCACACTTTGGGCATTTTTGTCTGGTCATAAATATCATTTCTTTTTCTGTTCATACAGAGACAATCAGAATTTAAATCTTGTTAAAAGTCAATGATAAAAAATCTGGATTTGTGCCCAATATTTTAAAACTTTGAGGAAAGCCCCTAAATTCCTTATGCATTTTTAAAATAATTTGCTAGAATGTTGATACAGCAACTGCCTTTAGATAGTTAACATTTCTAAAAACTGCAAAAAGTCTGGGAAAGACACGAGAAAGTAGTTCCCTGTACTGTCTAGGGAAATTAATTGTCCCATGGTGAGGTATTGTGTGCAACATTTATAAATATATTTTGAAGGAAAGATACATTTCATACATCTTTGTGTCAGGACACTTATTTATGAAATGAGAATCAAAAGATTCAGCTATTCTTTACAAAGATAAAAATAAGTAAAATAACAGACCACTTTAAAAAAACCCAGTAATTTACCACATACACTGCAATAACTTTTGGTTTTGTTATATATTCTTGGTAAAATGAAGAATACATCTATTGTTTTCCTTATACTGATTTTTTTGAACTTGCCTGTATTCCTAAGTTTACAATTAAAACTTCATCTAAGTGGTATTAAGTTCAAAGCCTACCAACACATCAACTCTAGAAATAGTATTTCTTTATGCTTCCCATAGAAAACAACATTTAGTCATCATTAAGAATTTGATTCCTGCTTTCACTTCTGTGAGTCCAAATTGGTAATAAATCAACTGAATGAGGAGCCATTAAAACTAGAGTAAATTCAGTCAAAACCATATCCTAAATATAACATGGTATTTTAATCTAACAGCTATTAAAAGTAATTCTGTTTCTCTGCTGGTCGTCTTAAGTACCTTCCAAAACTGTTGCCACTATGTGTACACTATTCAATGCTTTCTCTAGTCACAAATGATATTAAAGCAAATTAAAAGAGAATTAATCTCTCTGAAGACAGATGTTAAGGAACAATATTACCTGGATCCTTTAAACAGAAATTGCAGCCTAAGTCATCAAGGATAAGGTGATTGACCCAGCCCATTTGTCACTAGCCACAGAGCAGATGTTATACATATTATGGGATAGGAACAAGCAATCAATACCAGTGAAAGTTCTTGTTCAAAAAGACTAAAAATGCCATAATTAATTTATGATTCATCATTTAGGATGCAGTTCATCATGGGTCTTCAATCCTTGTCTATTTCAAGTGTATATACATCTCACTGAAGTTATAGATGCATTCAAAAGCACAAGGTCAGAGTGATTGTTACTCCTTGTTGAAAAAAGACATTTGAGACAGCTCTTCAGAAGCAGTTCCCAGGGCTAAATCCTGTCTTTTTTTTTCTGTGTTTGCCAGTGTTTAGAGAAACACTAAAACACCTAAACTTCATAATAAAATGCTCGAATTGTCAAGTAACTTGGGAGACTAAGAACAGTCTTAGAATAGGGGATTAAAGAAGAGTTTTATTATAGCTCTTTTAGATTGGGAGAAAAACATATCAGGTTTCAATCAGCCTGGTAATGACTCAAAACCATTAAGTTTATTAAGAAATCTTTGTCTTAGGAAGCTACCAGTGAGCCATCCAAATTACCAGTACCTCACTTCATATGACAATGTTGCGACTGTCTAGCACTCATTATTTACAAAGAAAAAGGTTTCCCAGAAAGTTATAATTTGCTACCAAAAAAAATTAAGTTTAAAGTACTGCCTGCTTCATATTGAAATAAAAGTGGGTGTACATTTCTCTGGAGATGTCTGTCAATACAATGCAATATTTCCAAAGGTGGTACACAAGGAAGGATTAAAAACAATTTGGCCTTCAAGAGAAGAATGAATTTTGCAAAGCAAATGCTCTTTGTGAGAAATCACAGCAGAATAATGACTTGCTTTTTTCTAAATTACTTGCAGAGGCAGTCTGACATGGTTTGGCTGGGGAAATACACCTTTTCAGAGATGGCACAAGAAACAGGAGCCCTCTCTTTATATTCTGATATATCCTCCTTTCTTTTTGAATACAGGGCACAAGCTACATGAAAGTGTATTGGGTTTGAATGGCAAGGTTTAAGAAGAAGGGGTGCTTTAGAAGTGGCTGCTGTAAGTAGCTGTCAGAGGCTTTGCCCATGTCCAACAGGGCCAATGCCAACTGGCTCCAACATAGACTCTCTGCTGGCCAAGGCTGAGCCCATCCACGACAATGGCAGTACCTCTGGGATAATGTATTCAAAAAGGGGGGAAAAAACCTGTGCAATTGCAGCTGGATGGATGAGTGAGAATATGTGAAAGAAGCAACCCTGCAGACACCCAGCCCAGTGTAGATGTAGGGGCAGGAGGTGCTCCAGGCGCCAGAGCAGCCATTCCCGTGCAGCCTGTCAGAAACGATGCCTCATGCTGTCTACTTTTTAAAGATTTTTTAGGAAGAGTGACAACAGGGGATAAGGTGAGATTACACAAGGGAAAGGGACAGCACTGGTCACTCAGCTGGTCTGGCCAGAAGCACACCTCCTGGCTAGCAGGGGGACACAGTCTTTATAGCCCTCCCTAGCCCTGCCTTCCTGGAGTGCTCCTGTAGGGACTCATTTTCTCCAGGGTCTTCTCATTGGGCCGTGCCTTGTCCAATAGTTGTCGCTCAGTTATCCCTTTATGGGATAAGTTGGAGATGTTAACACCCACTTCCCTCCCCTCTTTTGACGGGAATCTTTTAATATAACATCCAACAGCTAATCTATAACAATTAATAACATATATCAAGTACATAACAATCCATAACAACTAATAATAATTAACATATAACAATTAACTCACCAATTACAAAAGCCAGCTCCTTGACTTATCCATAACAAGCCCATGGTGAAGATCAGCCCATGGTGAGGCAGCTGTATCCCTGCAGCCCAGTGAGCATCCAATGCCACACAGATGGATGGCCAAAGGACACTGTGATCCCATGGAGAAAGGAGCCCATGCTGGAGTAGGCTTCTGAGAGGATCTGTGGCCCTGTGGAAACAGGAGCCCACGCTGTTGAGAAGTTTTGCTGTCAGGATTTGTGACCCGTTGAGGGAACCATACTGGAGAAGCCTGTTCCTGAAGGACTACATTCCATGGAAGAGATCTATGCTGGAACAGTTCATGAAGAACTGCAGCCCATGGGAACGACTGATGTTAGAGAAGTTCATGGAAAACTGTCTCTCATGAAATGGATGCCATGCTGGGGAAGGGAAATAGTGTGAGAAGGAAGTTGAAACCACATGTGATTAACTGATTACAAACCCCATCTTCCATCCACATGTGCTGTTGGTGGAGAGGAGCTGAAGAATTTAGGAGTTGAAGTTGAGCCCAGGAAGGAGGGAAAGGTGGGAGGAAGGTATTTTAAAATTTGGTTTTGTTGTTAGCCTGCTTTTCGTTGATTAACAGTAAACTAATTTCTCCAAGCCTGTTTTGTCCATTACAGCGATTGCTGAGTGATCTCTTCCTGTCCTTTTCTCAGCCCACAGGCCTCTCATTATATTTTCTCTCCCATGTCCAGTGGAGGAGAGGAGAGTTAGATTCATTTTTGTGGTCACCTGACATCCAGCTAGGGTCAATCCACCACTGCAAGTATTGCTATTTATTTTTATTTGTTCCCTCCATAGAATGACATGTATTTATAGTATTCAGGCTCATGTGCAAAAACACAGGCCTGTGACGGGTTGACTAAGTTTTGTATATTTCCAAAACTTGCCTTCTCGTTGGAGTAATGCATTTGATTTAGAACTACCAGGTAGTAGGTATGGCTGTAATTTCTCAGGCACCTTAGACCTCTTTTCACCTCAATACATCTCTTTCTTGTATTCTTTTTTCCCCATCCTTAGGGCAATGAACAGCTCTAGAGTAGACATGAAGCTTTCTGATATCTCTCAATCTGCCACAGAAATAATCAGGTGAATTTTATACATTTATGTGAGACAAGAGGCTGGTTTAAATGACTGCAATGTCCTCACCTAAAGTTAGAAACTGTGTCTTGTGCTAAAAAATTTGAATGGGAACACAAGCGAATGATAAAAATTTCAAATGTCAAATTTCAAAGAACAGATGCAGGATTATCTTGCTGCAAGACTTCTCTGCTACAAGGTATTGTCAAATCTCTGCTGCTGTATACGATCACTCTTCTACCAAGGGGAAGTTCAAACAACTGTCTCTGCCTTTATTCCTCTAGATTTCAAAGCAAGACTGCTGTTTGTAGGAAAGAACTTCCTCACTCTTTTCCTAGTGTAAGGAAGAATTCTTCCTTTTATACTTGATTATGTCTCAGATATTTCAGCAGTACATGAGAGGGATGGATGATTACCACTTCATTTCTAAGTGTTCAGAAAATTATTTAAGTGATACTAGAGTAACAAAAATTTTCCTGTCAGTCAGTGCTCAGGGGCTGAGGAAGAACGACAAGAAAATTACAGGTCCAAATGGAAGAACAGGTAAATGCTGCGATAAAGTAGAGTTTCATGATATAATTTTGAGTTTCTTCCCTCTCTTCTTGATAACAAATAATAACAAAAACACCTCAATAAAATCACAGATAAAACTGGATTATAGCCAATGCATAATTTTCCAGTCAAATCTTGTTACTGCATCAAACTCAGAGTTTAGTAAACCACTTGTCCTTTCAACAAATCTACCTCCAATTACACAGTACTCCTTAGGTTGAGAGGTCACAAGACTACTTCTGGAAGAGTGAGGAAGACAGCATAAGGTCACTGGGGTACAAAGTGCCAAATTTTCAAATTTCTTTTCACATCTATGGTTTATGTCTCCTATAGCACTTTGTTTCTGAAATAAAACTCTTTATGCAGCTAGTGACTATGTATTGTTTCATTTTTAATATATGTGAAAATGCTTCTTTTTGGAGGACATTAACACTCATCCTGTGATCTGGGCACTCACTGAATGTGTCCAGCCTGCTATAGGGGTTCAGGGTTGTAACTGAGCACTACACAGACTCAAATGTATCTCTGCTAGCAAAATTTGGTCCATAAGATAGGACTAAATATGATCTGAAGTAAAATCTCCAACCAGCACTCAGCACAGATGCCAGGGTTTCAGTACAAGCGTCTCCAGTCTCCTGAACAGGTAATCACCCCAGTGGGAAGGGAGGCCTTTAAACTCAACCACCTGTCCAGACTAGAGTCAGCAATTAATTAAGACCAGGCTTTTCAGGGCTTTGCCCTGCCCAGTTCAAGACTTGAAAATCTCCAAAGGCAGACTCCATAGCTTCTCTGAGAAAACTAGTCCAATATTGATCCTTTCCTATTGCACCAAAATGCTAATTCATGTAAACATAGCCATGGAAACAGACAGGCATTAGGACTGTTTGTGACATGAACAAAATTTGTGTGTCAGGGCCTTTTTTTCATTACCTTTACTCTCCCCATAAAATAGCAATGGTTACTTCTTTTTGTCAAGTGTACAGATGTGAGGGTGTAATTGAGCTTGTGTTTCACCTTCTGTAAGTAGGGTGCATCATTGCACAGGATTTATGTAGTCCACTTCTGCATCTACTTGTGACAGTTAATTTTCTCTGCACACCTTTAAATAATGCCATCAATAATGCCACTATGCATATGGTCATTTCTGTCAGTGGAGATTAAGATTAGGCAAATATTTGTCAAGAATGATGTAAGTTTAGTGTCTTTTCCTCAACCAAAGGACTAGTCAAAATTTTTTATCAATTTTCCCCAGTCTTTATTCTGAGTCTGATACACACATTATCACTGATACACAAACATGATTTCAGCTGAAATTATAGGATAAAAAATAAAGGCATTTTGCAGCAGGCAGCAGTATTTGATGATGTTGAAGGTCATGTTTATGTAAAGAACAAGGTTAATAACAAAGGGGTTTTTTTAACAATCACTTTCATTCAGTATATGAAGAAGTCATGTACACCAGCACAAGACATAAGCCATGTCTGTACTTTACTGCTCCTCTTCCAGGGAGCATTTTAGAAGAAAAATAATGAAATGATCTATCTTGTTAAACACTCATTCACATTTCTTTTTGTGTATGATGGGTTTCCCACAACTGCTATATAAAGTACCAATTGAAACTCACCCTGTCATATATACTTTACAAAATACGAACACTGCTAAATACTCTAAAGTGAATCGATTTCCAGTGAAAGTGTTTTAACCTCCTTTTAGGTCAAGAAATAACAATTTTCCAAGCTCACTGTAACATGAGAATTAATCCTGAGAGGCAGGTGTGCACTGCATAATTCATTTAGTCTGTGAAATTTATTGAAAATACTCTTTCTCTAAACTGTACTTGAAGCTTTTATTATAAATTTTAGGTGTGGTTTCTTTAACTTGTATTTTAAGTTGTATTCAGAGTTGATTTCTGCCAGATCACCTAGAGGACTGCAATTTGCAATCTCTTCCTTTGTTAAGAATATAACAACAGAATGAGCAGCAAAACATGACAGGGGATGCTCATACATATAAAACTTGGGTACATTGCTGAAGCAATTTGCAAGTAAAAAATACACATTTTCTTTGTGTATTCACAAGAGTAGAATGCTTAAGAAAAGGACATTCTGGCTATTTTCAAGTAAGGATTTTTTGTGCTGAAATTCTATTCCTAGATGCATTGCATTCAAGATTCACTACTCTGAAGAGTAACAGCACAAAGAACATGGTTCACACTGTTGACCCCATAAACAGCTGGTGGTACAAGGAAAGAAATAATTTACAGTAGCTTGTCAAGTGACTCTAACCATGCTAGCATTAGAAGACTTCCTTCCACACATCAATGAAATATTTTTGCTATTTCTCTTACATCCTTATCCTCATCATCATTTATCCTTGAATATATTTTATTTCCTTCATAAAATAGGTATTTGTTTTTCATCCTTAAAATATTTATTCCTAATGATGAATATCAACCTAATTAATTGAGATCAGGCGTTTGGTATAATATATGGCTCTGTGAGAATTTTTTAAGTGATTAGATGGTGCCATTTCTTTTTTTTTACTAATGAAATAAACTAGCAAAATTAACAACTGCAGCCTCTTGTCCATAGCTATTCATTCTACAGACAGCTAGCTCATCACAAAAAACACTTCACATATTTTTAGCTCTAGACTTTCACAAACTTCAAATTTATGGGAAAATATTCAAAAGACATTAATCTGTATCTATTTGCCTGCTGTTTCCAAGATCCTCTGCTGTACACCCGCACATACCTATAAAGTAGTCAAAACATATGTAAATATATTTTCAAGCCACAAGCTGAAGTTTGTGTTACCCACTGAAAGTTACTGCTGCCTGTAGATCAAATCTGGCAGTTCTTAGTCAAAACTTTCTGTACTCATTTCAGATTCTTTCTTGCATAAGGACTCAGTGTGGACTAGAGTTAATGGATCTTTTCTTATATTATTCTGGTGATAGCCACTTTGTCATACCTCTACTAAAATTGCTAAATTTTAGCTCACTGATTAATTTAAAAAGCTCTAGTATTAAAAGGAGTTGTCATTATAGCCTAATGTATTTGAAATACTTCCTCAGCTTTTGCAGTGTTATCTTGCCTATCTTCTTTGAAATGAACAATTAATTAAAACATTGCTATGTACAATTCCAAGTACTATAAACTTGTCTGAAAGAATTTTGGTTCACCTTTTTTCCCTGACTAACCTGCTACATTCAATTTCCACCAAACTTCATGACCCACAAAGTAATTAATAGGCATAAAAAGATAACAGTGGTAGGAAGAAATGTAAACCAAATGCAAATCGAATCTTATAAATGTACTACATGATTCCTGATAAATTGCAAAGTGGATGTAAAACACCACTTGGAACTTGGAAATCTGGTCCATGATATCTTTTATAGAAAATATGCTTGAATCTCAACTTTTCATAACACTGGAGGGACAGGACTGTAGCAGAGTCAGCAGGAGAGCCAATGATCCAACACGGATACTTAAGCTATTGCTAAAGAAGAAAGTTTATCCATACTATTTAATGGTTGGCACTTCTCCGTAGCCTTAGGAAGCTATTCACTTCCCAAATAACTTCCAGGTGTGGCTACATGAGGCAGGAATTGCTCTTGAATACAAGTGCAGGTGAGCCCAACCTGTCCTCAGGAAAATTGAAGGTGGAAGTATTGCCATGCATCCATAACTGGGGCCAAAACCAGAGCACACCCTGTTTTTTTCTCCCTGGGGGAGAGAGNGAAAATCACCTTTATGGAGCTGGCGTATTTCTCCATTTACTGATACTATACTACTGACAGTATATTTTGAGACTGACTTTGATCTTACCTACTATACAATAACCCCAAAGCTATACCTTAATGGACTGACATAAGTGTGGAATGACTCCTAGTGAAATTTCAATGCATAAGCACTCAAGTGCAGAGTTAAAGAATAATCAGTAATGGTATACAAAAGTACAAAATTCCAGGGAGGATTCTCAGTTTAGGCCAACACAAAATCTGATTACAACACATCAAGTTGAACTCCATGTTTATAGGAACCCCAGCTTTTAAAACAATGTAAGTAAATCTATTTTCATCCCACTATATTAATAACAGTTAGGTCTACTAGAATAATAATTATGCACTTGTTATGTTTTACCTAATCATTTCAAATTTTGTTGTTTTCAAATTACAGTAACTACACTTTCCCTACACACGGGCACTGCTTGCAAGAAAAACCAAAAACACAATCAAACATTGTATGTATGTACTTTAAAATATGTATTAAATCTCATCTCCCAGAGATTGGTTGACTGTTGGGTTTTTTCTGGCTCATATGGTCCAGGTAATGGGCAAGGTAACTCCTCACATATGGATTGCAAAAAATGAGCAACTGACTGTCATTGGGAGTCAGGATGAAAACCTGCTTTACATGGACTGATGGAATCCCTTCTCAAGTTTACTTTTTTTTACAGCAGTAGAAAAAAAATATAAAATACCTAATACCATGAAGAGGTACAAAGAGAAAAGAAAGGACACTTCTTTCCTACATAGATGTCTTCTTTTGTCACCAGCTTGTTAAGAAATTACCTATCTAAAACATCTAATGAATAATAGGAGATAAAATGAGCCTTAGTACATCATATTATTGAGGTAGGGCACAAAAAAATGAGGCTTTCCTCTTTGCTAGGTACACATTGCAGCCAAATTATTATAATTTCTCACCTCAAAGCTGCTATGGCCAGACCTATCACTTTTTTAAGTAGTATTTCCAAACAATCACTTTGATTTCTAAAAGTAGATAGTGTTTATTGCAAAATACGCTTTCAGAAGAGGCCATATTTAGTTTATAAATAAAGTCTTATTCTTTCTTATGCTAGTAATTCTGGATTCTCTCTCTATTTGTTCCTGCATAAAAGTAAAATAACTCTACTGGGTTCTTTGATTTCACATAGCTGGAATTATCTTTCAAAAAAAAAAAAAAAAAAACAACCCAAAACAACAATCAAACAGATTTACAATTACAATGCTTTATTTTATTCTAATTGAATGGAACAGCATTTTTTTAGCTGAGTAAATTTTTAGAATAAACTGAAGTCTGTGTAGAAGTGTTGCACTGCAAGACTTACGGTTTTTACCCATAAAAATAACTAAATTTAATTTGACAAAGCCTTTAAGATTCCTTCCTGTGGAATTATCAGTCTGTTAGCAATGTAAAAGACCACAGCTCATGGTTCATTGAAGTCCCAAAATACCTTTTTTAGGACAATTAGCTCAAGCTCTCTGCAGTGCTTCTGCTATGAAGCCTGTTTACACCTTAGTATCTCTGGGAATATTAGGAGCAAGAGAAAGTGGAAATAAATGCTTAAGGATAATATAGAGCCTAGAATGGCATTGGCCACTTTGCGTGCTATGAGAGTGTTGAAAGTCCAGTTGGAGAATCTTTGTTGATACAAAGCTTGATCATGGCTTCAATTTGTTGCTGAAGGAAATTCAGAAATTGGCAAAAGAAGTTTACTTGTAAGGACATATTTACCTAAAGTAAATAATCTTTGATTGCTATGGCTATGAGAGATGAGACTTATATCTCTGATATCTTAGGGGACAGTCGTAGGTTGTGCTCTTAATGTGCAAAATCGGAAATCCTGATGTTCCAGTAAGAAAGGATTTCTGTTACCCAGCGCTGCCCAAAACGGTGGCTGGATTGATGTAAGCATTTCACACACCCATCACTAATGGGATTCCTCACCTTCTCACATTAGCAAGCATATTCCATGCAGGGCAGAGTGTTCTTCCATAAAGAAGTCCCTTACAGACAGAAGTACACTCACTGAAATGTATGGCAAAAATGCAAAAGGAGAAGCTCAAAATAATGTAACCCAAAAAGACGAAAAAGATGCCCCTATAGCAAGACTTCATGCAAATCAGTGCTACATAAGGGTAGCACTGGTACACTGGTAGCACTCCATACTCTGGAGGAATTTTACCAGATAGAGCCTGCTGCCTTATTGAAGTGGATAATCATGGTGCTGTGTGCCAAATGCAGTAGCTGTCGATAAGCTAGATACCTGATACTACTGCCAGATGTACATTAAGCCCCTTCAAAGCCTTTATCTATTTCCTGATGGATGTGGTATCCTACTGCTACTTGAAATTCTTTGCAGTAGACAGAAAATTAGACAGAAAAGAAGTCGTAAAGCAGCAACCACCAACAACACGAAACCATTTTTTAAATCATAGATTCTTCATTTCTTTCTTATATTTAGATGTAGCGCTAGCACTGGTTAAGTCCTGCTGAAGTGCTCTGTAGAAATAAAATATTTGGAATTAAAATGCTTGCACCTTTCTAGAGAATTCTTTGTGCCCATGTGTAAAGGTTTGATGTAAATGTTTGAGAGCTATGACACCAAAACAAATATTAAAATCGAGTCAAAATGAAACCCACTGGATGCCTAAACTAATATAATTTTCTAATTCAACATAATGTAGTGGAATAAGGCATTTTTACTCCACAATTATCATTTCAGACTCACATTTGGTGCAAATTTTCAGTCACCATTCTTGTTAACACACACTGCAACAAGTTATACTGGACATCAGAGGCCCTTTCTTAGAAATTAGTCATCATAACCCACATGGCTGACACTTAGGAAGTTATATGTGGAGTTTTCCAGATTAGGTTTTATTCTGGTTTTCACATAAACTGACAGATTGATAGATGGTCTTATTTTAACATCAGAGGGAAAAAAAATAATATAAATACTTTTGGCAGCTACATTAGTCTTTAATAATAACCCAGCAGAAACTTCAGCTGGTAATGACCAAATTGCCTGAAATGTAGTGGATTGTGATGGCCATTTTCAGCAGTCATGAGCTGGAAGGAGACAAAATTCCACAGAACAATTACTGAAACTTCCACTCCAGCAGTTCAGGCAATTTCCACAGTGAGAGTTATAAACAGTACAATAAAATTTTAAAAATCCTATATTGTACCTGGGGTCTCACAACCTAGTTAACTGAGCCCAAATAGTTATCCTTAAAGGTGAGTTTCTTGCCTGAAACCCTATGGAAATGTTTGCTTTTCCTGTTGAAACCTACAAGATTTCTTCTTTGGGTAAGCAGATACTAACACTGAGGGAAATCAGAATATGAAAGGTTAATAGAAACCCCAAGGTATGAAAGTCACAAAATGCACTTTTGACTTAAATTAGAATGTATTGCAAGCATGGGGAGATGTATAGAAACAAGCAAAAGAGAAGACAAAGACAGATAGTAATAGGAGATGAAGGCCTGGAAAAGCACAGACTGGACACTCTCCTATATAATGTGCTCTAGGTGACCCTGCCTTAGCAGGGCAGTTGGACTAGATGATATCCAGATGTCCATTGCAACCCTAACTCTTCTGTGATCTTATGATCCTGGCAAAAAGACTGCATAAAAAGAAGTGGACAAAACACATAAGCATAGAATCAGTGGCCTTAAATTTAATGGAATGGTATGTGATTTTAGCTAGAAATACCTAGAAGACCATAACTGTTCACAGAAGTACAGAATGGTGAGTCTGGCTGGATGCCAGCTGCCCTCCAAAGCAGCTCTATTCTTCCCCTGCTCCACTGGGCAGGGCAGAGAAAATACAACAAAAGGCCCAAGAGTCGAGGAAAGGACAGGGAGAGATCTCTCACCAATTACTGTCACTGGAAAAACAGACTTGACTTAGGGAAGTTAGTTTCTTTATTACCAAAAAAAAAATAGGGAATGGGAAATATAACCAAATCTTAAAACACCTTCACCCCATTCTTCCCTTCCTTCTGGACTCAATTTCACTTGGGATTTTCTCTACCTCCCATCCTCCAACAGCACAAGGGGATGGGAAATGAGGGTTGTGGTCAGTTCATCATATGCTGTCTCTGCTGCTCCTTCCTTTTCATGCTCTTCCCCTGCTCCAGCATACAGCCCCTCCCATGGGAGACAGTTGTCCATTAACTTTGCCAATATGGGTCCTTCTCTTTCCCATAGGCTGGAGGTCTTCATGAACTGCTCCAGCATGAGTCCTGTCCACAGGATGCAGTCCTTCAGGAACAGACTGTTCCAGGAGGAGTCCCTCAAAGGGGTCACAAGTTAGGCCAGCAAGCCTGTGCTCCTCTTTCCATGGGTCCCCAGCAAGCCTGTGCTCCTCTTCCCATGGGTCCACAGGTCCTGTCAGGCGTTTCTCTTTACACAGTCAGAGCCTTCCTCAGGCAGTCACCTGCTTCGACCTAGGGTCCTCCATGGGCTGCAGAGGACATGGGCTGCACCTTGATCTTCAGACCAGGCTGCAGGGGAATCTCTGCTTTGGCACAAGGAGCACTTCCTCCCACTCCTTCTCCACCAACCTGGGTGTCTGCAGGGGAGTTTCTCTCATGTATTCTCGGTCCTCTCTCTGGCTGCTGCTCCACAGCAGGTTTTCTCCACCTTCTTAAATTATCCCAGAACTGCTACCTCTGTTGCTGATGGGCTCAGCCTTGGCCAGTGACAGGTCCATCTTAGAGCTGGCTGGCATTGGCTCTGTTGGATATGGAGGAAGTTCTGTCAGCCTCTCACTTGCAGCCCCTTTCCTGCTTGCCATGCAAACCCAATAGACAGAAAGAAGGTTTCGAAAGATGAGATAATGTGAAAGCCAAGAACAAAAGATAATAATAATTAGATGCTTATTTCTAAAAGTCATTGTTCAGTTTGTACTGAAAGATCAAAGTAAGAATAAACTAGGTGGTTTGCGTCCAGTTACTGTTGTGCTTTATTACACCAGCAAACTGAAAAAGATACATATATGTACTGGGATCTTTACTAGCATAAACTGCAACCTGCAGTGCTTGTCCCTCAGCCACATAACATTTGTTGTCCAGATTTTCTGATCATTATTAATTCACCTCTCTCAATCAAAAAGGAATTGTCATAGCTGAAATCACAGATGTTATCCAAACCTGAAGGTAAATTCAGTTCCAAAAGGAGTGGAAATACACTGAAACTGAAACTCCCAGATAATTGATTTGCATAATTAGACACCTCTTTATGATCCATGACACACACAGGTAACCTGACACTTGCACTGAACTCCAAGATATATATTACTGTTCTTTAAATGTTTCTTACATTTATGAAAAGAATTCATATAGAGGCAACTAAGCAAGATTGTCATGGTGTTTCCTGCCCTCTCAATAGGTGTAAAAAAAGAAAGCTTCTTTGAGGGGCTCAGTTACCTTCTCAGGGAAATGCCAGGGGAATTTTAATGGCCATTAGAGTCTCAGCTACAATGCAAAAGTTGGTGTAATGTATTGGCCCTAATACAGTGTTTCTTCGCATCATAGCAGAATAGTCTGTTACGGTTACACGTGTATTATGTCTATTTTCCACCTCCTTTACAAAATTTAAGTCTGTGATGTTCTCATCAAGGGAAATGATGATGGAGTTACAGAGGTCTGTGATTAAATTTGCTCAGCAGCAATCTGTAAATAACCTGCAGCATACTGTTTCCATTTTTTGTTTCACTCCGTAACCTGCAGTGAGTGTTGACTTCCAAGTACTGTTCAGCAAAAAGCAAAAGCACACAGATGACTGATTGGTCCTTGTATTCTGAAATGAAAAATGATGAGCAGAAAGTCGTCAGAGGAAACCCCAGAAAAGAAACCAATTTCAAAGCAGTGCATCTCCCCTACGTATTCACCTGCCTGACTACTGCAAATAGCCTTTGTGCTGTGCCTTGTCCTCATCACAGGTCAATGAGGAAAACTGCCATGTGTTTAGGGGAAAGCTGATTGTTGAAAGCATTGATCTCTGCAGAGTGTGGAGGCACACCAAAATGACTGTCCATTCATGAGTGACTAGAGTCAATAAGGCTAGAGTCCTGTGGTTTTTTTCATCTATTTTTTTCTTGCCAATAGGTTGAGCTGAGTCTTTCACTGAGCTTTGACAGATCAGAGAGAACAGGGCTTCTTCTTGACACCCCTACTGTACCAGCCAGGCTTCACTGTTGACAGGCGACTCCAAAGCTGTACTTGTGGGCTGCAGTACAATGTTCACAATAGTGGGATAATCCAGGGACACCACAGATGAAAGCAACTTTTTAAAAGTCTTGAAGTGGTGTTTCCAGACCACAAGGCGTGTTTATTTTCTGAGATCTCATCATTCTTCAAGAACTGAAGAGCTGCTTCTACTCAGTGAAACCTGGAAGTAGGAAGCATTTGGAGATCTTTCTTACCCGCCTCTGGCAGTTTTTCATTTCTCTGTTCTTTGTGCATTTGTATTCATGGAATTTGTTATTGTTGCTTAACATCCCAGAGAATTGTTGGACTGAAGCACCTCTCTTCATTTCTCTAACTAGTGCCATTTGACCTACTAGACAATTTAATCCAGCCTCCACTTCTGAATGGATTTTCTCACAAGTGGCAATCTGTAGCGGGGTCACTTTGAGAGGCAACTGCACTGCATGTTACCTTGCACCATAATGAGGGCAATTTCAAAAGGCATTCAATCAAAAGAAAGGGTGTTTTCTGCAAAAGGCTTGTGTCCTAGGTTTTCACTTGTCCTTATCTGTGGCTGTCAAGCTATTGAAAAATCTCACTCTATGTCTTGTAATTCTCAGTTTTAATTTTTTCTTAGTACAAGTTGCAGAACAACAAGGGTACTCTTCGAAGCCACTTTAGAATTCTGCAAGTTTAAGGGGAGCCAAACTTCCCCTAAGGAAATGGGAGGATTTCTGTTTGCACAGAAAGTCCTGTTCGGAAAATTCCTGTTTACCTCTGACATATAAACAGATAGGAAGGGATGGATGACACAGGAAAGCCAGGCAGTTGTCAGTGCACTTTTCATATTAGTCTGTTTTTCATGTCAGTGGAAGGCTTTGATTTGCACAGTATATCAGAGATTGCAATTACCCCTCCACAGTAACCATACCTTGTCTGTGCAATTGCTAATCAACAGTCCTTTGACATTCATGCTACAAGGCCCTGTGTCTTTTCACTACCTCTGCCTTTCTTCCTCTCTTTTTCTCATTTAAAGTTCACAAACAGCTGACTGATGGCTATCAAAACTCGATGCACACAGAAAAGGTGCAGCATGGGTGGCTGCATTGCCTCCCTACTGCATGAAGAGGGACACTGCGTCTGAGGGACACTGCTGCTGAACCTCAGCCTTGCTGCAATAGAAGCAAACCCTACACAAGGACAGGAAATGGCTTGCCCAAAAAGTGAGTGTGCAAGCTCTCTGCTGTAGTTGACAAAAAGTGTACTATGTTTTAATAAATATTTTTGTCTGCCACTTAGCTACACTGAATCTCATGGAGAACAGCAGCAGATAATAATCTATTATTTCACTTCCAAATACAAAATTAATTCAAGTGGAAACATTTTATTCCATTTAGATGTTTTGTACCAGAATAATAAAAATCAAGGGTAGGATCTTTTCATTTACTTTATTAGACCACTGACACAGAAAAAACCCCAAAACAAACCAAACCAAACCATAGTTCGTATTAAGAAGAAAGTAATTCTATAAGATATCTGGCCATCTCAGTGAGATAAACAATATCTTGACTTTTACTTTTTGTTTCAGGGGTACCCCATGCAGTAAAAAAATGTCAGAGAATACTTGATATGGAATATCACTAGTAGCTGCTGAGACTATTTTTATGCTTTTAGAACCATAATATATATTTTTAGCAATTTTTTTAATTGAATAAGGGCCAATGGAGCTCCATGTTCCTATCACCATTTCAGAAGACAAATAGTTAATTGAAAGTGAGATATATTTCCTTGAGGAGGTGGACTAGAAACACGCAGAACTTAATAGGTATGAAATGAAGTTGCACTTTCATGATTTTTTGTGTGGTTAAGAATGCTAGAAATCTTGAGGGGGGCTGTGCTTTTTAAAACAAAATAAAATTCTGATGGCATCGATGAAAATAAGAAATTGAATGTATATATTCTTTGCATCCAGCTAATCCTAATTCACAGAAAATAACAGGATTTATAAACCAAGTTTGCCGTATCTGCTTAGCAAATATGGTAACACTGGTGAGAAAATAAATTGAGCTAATCATTACATAATAGTTCTGAAGATGTGCAGTTAAAACTGAGCACATTAGACCTTTTTAAGGAAGTTGAGACATGAAAAGCAATTGAATTCCTCAGGCATCCAGGAAGTTTGGCATGAAATTATCTTACTTTCAGAAGCAAAAATATTCATGCCCATATGAGATTTCATGTAGTTATTTCTACTTGTATTACTCTACCTTCTACTTGCTTCATTTATGCAATTGAGGACATTTTTCCTATCACTCCATAATAAATATAATTATAGAATTATTTACATTGGAAAACACTTTTAAGATCATCAAGTCCAACCATTAACCTAATTCTGCCAGGGTCCCTACTAAACCATGTTTCTAGGTGCCTTATCTACACAGTTTTTAATGCCTCTGGGGTTAGGGACTTGATCATTTTCCTGGGAAGTCTGCTCCAATGCTTAACATACCTTTCAGTGAAGAAATTTTTCCTTATCCAATACAACTTCTGGCACAACCTGTCGCATCTTCCTCTCAGCTTATTGCTTGTTATGTGGGATAAGAGACTGGCATCCCCCTCACTACAATATCCTTTCAGGTAGAGAGAGACAGCAATAGTGTCTTCTCCAACTTTCTTCTTTTCTCAAGCCAAACAACCCCTGCTTCCTATAAGACTTGTGCTCTAGTCCTTTTACCAACTTCATTGTCCTCTGGACACACTCCAACACCTAGATGCATTTCTTGTAGCAAGTAGCCCAAGATACAGTAAATATGTAGTTGTTATTGCTATAAATATGACAGTTGCAGATAAAAACACACTCACACACACACAAACACACACACACAAAGACCGGAAAAGAACGACACCTAGAGATACAGGGTTCACATGATTCCATCTAGCACTACGGAAGCTGACAGTTATATTCATTCCAACAGTTTCAGTTGTCAGCAGCATCATTGTGTAGGTTGTGATGAGGCAGGGACAAACTTGGGTGCACACCAGACAAAACATAACTATGCCTTAATTCAGACTTACAAAGGACAGGGTAACTGATGACTTTGACTACTTGGACAGAGCCGGAATTTTTTCAGAGGTACATAGTAAAAGGATATGAAGCCATGAACAAATCTGTATCCAGGGAATTTCTGATTAGTTACAAGAAAAAAAAGTCATGGTAAAGATGGTCGGAGATCAGAACAGTTTGCTTGAATCAGCTAGAATGTCCTCAGAGATACTCCAAATAAACCTGGACAACTGCAGCCACCTGAACTGTCCTCGAAGTTGGTTTTGCTTTGAGTAGAATATCAGACCAGATGACTTTATATATTCAATAATTTTGCAATTGCAAAAGCTATGCGTTCTTGAGTGTCTTGACAACAGAGAAATACCTGGTACAGCTAAATCATTGGTGTCCCACCAGGAATATCCTTTTGTTTCCAGTATTTCAGAAAACGGCAAGATATTTATTAAACAAGTTCAAGTAACTGGATACTCAAAGATGGTATCCATGCAATCTGAAGATCACCATAGACATACTGATTAACCTAACAGAGCTTCTGGAGAAACCCATATTCTTCAGTCATAAATACAAATGTCTGGCCTCAAGAAAAGATAAGGAAACAATGCAAATCATGATAAACAGATCTAAGTGCACCACCAAAGACTGAAGATAAAGGTGGAGAGTCTTGCTTCCAGAAACCCATGGCAAGTTCCCACAGTGCCTAAGCTCTCACCCATCACAATCTTTTTAAGGAATGCTGGAAGAAATCTGGAAAGTTCAGCACCAAAGGATTTGAGTCAACAGTGTTTTCAGTCATGCTGAGGAGACATTGAAATACCATCTGAAATGTGAAATGTCACACTGTGCTGCTTCTGCCTCATGGGGATACATGGGAGGTGGCCAGTCAGCACCCCTACAGTTTCATAGTGAGATGCATCACACACCAGCTCAGATCAGAAAAGATCCCAGATCTCTGAACACAAGGTTTCTATTTTAGGCAAAAAATTTTATTTACCTATTCAGAATTGGCAGTCCTTACAGGAGTCATAATTTATCAAGAGTGACAGGGTGACAATTTCCCATTAGAGAGAAAGTTCTGCCCATGAACACAGGATGCTCCACATGGGTAAATGGATAATACAAACGTCCATGTAAGCAGATACATGACACCTAGAGGA
>VZTN01037879.1:745-14858 GCA_013400515.1 Erpornis zantholeuca | reverse complement strand
ATATATATATATATATATATGTATGTGTTATTATTGCTATACAGGTATCAGCAGCATAGGAATTAAAAGTTCATGTAATGAAGATACAACAGCTGCTTTGATTCCATGTTCATGACCACTGCTAGAATTTGTCTCACTGTCCTGGTTCCATCTGGGATAAGGTTCATCTTCTTCCTAGTAGCTGGTACAGTGATATGTTTTGGATTTAGTATAAGCATAATATTGATAGCACTGTTATTTAGTTGCTGAGTGGCGCTTGCCTTAAGTCAAAGACTTTTCACTGTCTCATGCTCTGCTAGTGGGAACTGCACAGAAACCTGTGAGAGAACACAGCCAACACATTTGACCTGAATTTGCCAAAAGGATATTCCATACCATGGAAAATCATGAGCAGTGTATAAATACAATGAATTATCCAGAAGGTGGCTGACTGATATTTGGGTACACACTCTGCATCAGTCACTGGGTTGTGTGCAATTTTTTTGTGCATCACTTATTTCTCTTGGATTCTGTTACGTCATGATGAAGAAGATGATGATGATTATCATTATTTACATCATTACTCTTTTATCATCTGTATTATTGTTATTGTTATTGTTGTTNACCAGCATTCTCTTTACTCCTTTGCCTTTGATGTTTTTGGAGGTGACTATTCTATTTTCACCTGCCTAGTAAAATTATAATACCCATGGTAACCACAATTGAAATGGCACATCTCAGAGTTTGCTGTTTCATCACCCTGGGAAGCATCCACATGAATAATCAGCATGAATTTAGTTTCAGACCTTGATGTATTATTCAAGCAAAATAGCTTGTCAGTTACTTCCAGTGGATCAGACGGTCTTTTACAAACTTCTACCTGCTTTTTAAAAGGTATCACTTATACAGGAATCTTAGTCCCCTTTTCACTGTCTCATGCTCTGCTAGTGGGAACTGCACAGAAACCTGTGAGAGAACACAGCCAACACATTTGACCTGAATTTGCCAAAAGGATATTCCATACCATGGAAAATCATGAGCAGTGTATAAATACAATGAATTATCCAGAAGGTGGCTGACTGATATTTGGGTACACACTCTGCATCAGTCACTGGGTTGTGTGCAATTTTTTTGTGCATCACTTATTTCTCTTGGATTCTGTTACGTCATGATGAAGAAGATGATGATGATTATCATTATTTACATCATTACTCTTTTATCATCTGTATTATTGTTATTGTTATTGTTGTTATTATTATTATTATTATTATTGCTGTATTTCCTTGGTTTGTTTCAATTATTCCATTGTTCTTAACTCATGAGGCTTACCTTTCTTTTTATATTCTTCTTCCCATCGTGGGGTGTCCAGGGAGTGATCCAGCAGCTCCATGGTACTGAACTACCAGCTGGAGTTAAACCATGGCACCACCTCTCTCCCTGTGTGCAGCTGGGTGATAGCAGACCTAGTTTGACAACTTTATTCAGCTGTGGTATTTCCAAGGTGTAGCAGCATAGCTATTGTCATCTTGGGAACTCTAAGGAGTCTTGATATGACACTTGTTCATTGATAAGAGAGGAGGTCAGTAAGTGCCAAAAGTGGGGGTTTTTCTCCAGTTTGTCTCACGATTGATTAGGTTTCATGCTCACACTAGAACTACTGCCTTTAGCAAGGAATAAAGCAATAAATGGTGATCTCTTTTCATGTTTACTCAATATATGTGCTGAACTCCCGGATTGTGCTTTCTGCTCTTCAAGATAACTTCCTGGAGCAGCTATCATAGATACCTGCTATGACCGAGAGCATTCTCATACACTGAACATATGCAGCCTTGGGTACATTCAGATATGCACTCTTTTACATCACATTCTACTGTTAAATATTTGTCTATAATTATATTTTGTGTATTGAATTAGACATGATCACACCAGCTACTCACCTTTATGCAATACCTTCCTGCCCTTTTGACAGTCTGCTGGCAGAGTTTATTTATTCTCTTCTTATCACTGGTGGCAGTCAAAGTAAAGGCTGTTATCAGGGATTATTTGACTTTGTTTTCTCAATGGAGGAATAATGTTCTGAGGATATTTTTCCTGCAGACAACTCCCCTTTTGTTGGGGATAGTTTTCCTTCAACAGTAAAAAGATAATACGATAACAGAATAGCAGAAATATAAAAAAAATGCTGTTGTCATATCTGACATTTTCAGCAAAAGAAATAGATCCTGCAACAGAAAGTAGATGTTTTGCTACTTCCTTCCATTTATCAGCCTATTCGTGTGAACTGCAATATCCCCAGTCCCGTGACAGAGGTATTTGAAGTCTAGTGATAGCAAATGTAAGGCCAGATGACCGGCTACTTCTTTTCCACCTTCACATTCCTAAAAATGTAAAGAAATAAGATGGAGTGAAAAGTAGAGTGCTGAGAAACTCAGTGAGGTGAGGTCCAGTACTACCACATTAATTTAAAAAGAAAGGGGGGATACTGTCAACAGCAGTCAGTAAGTCAGTAAGATGTTATTGATTATATTTTGCGTTGCCTTTTATTTAGTGGATTAAAGCTCACTAAAAATGTAAGAAGGGCTTTTTCCTCAAACTTTGCAAATAATTCCAAGCTAGAAACCGAAATAGAATATTTGGCTTTACGACAGTCTTGTTTTAGTAGTTGAATAACTCCAACCATGCTCATTCTCAGAGTCAATAAAACATTCCTTACCCCAGGACAGTTAATTGAATTAATATTGAAATTTTAACCCATGTAGCTTTTTGTCTATCTTGTACTTGGGAGGAAGTCAGACACTGTGGATAAGCTGCCTCAAAACTCTAAAGCATGAAGTTATTTCAGGAGCAAATCATGAACCTTTCACAAGGTAAGTACAAAATCCTGCAGTAACAAGGGTCATATATGAAATGCATTAAGGAATCATTCAAACAGCTCAACAGTTACCAGGCACTTGAAAATAAAAAGTCAATTATACTGGCTGTGTTTCTATTTCTTTTCTATGGACCTCCCTCTCCCTGTCAGAGATGAGTAGTTCTCAGTCCTGTGAAAAAAATACTTTGTCGTCTTTTTGGAGAAGACATGAGACAAGTGGAATTTTTTAGGAGAAACACCATTTTGCTTTCTTCACTTTCTTCCTTTTGGAACAGCTGGCTAGAAGGAAATTATTTCCAGAGGTGTTTTCATCTGACAGTGGGAGTCAGGGTACCTATAGCCACTACACTGCTGAGTAGTCATACTGCTTAAACCTCTTTGTTCATCCTCACCTGAAGCAGCACAGCAAACACAGGTAGAGAGGTCACAGAATCACAGAATAGTCTTAGCTAGAAGGGATCTACAAGTCAAATACTTAAGTGAACCAAATCATCTTTACCTCTACAAGTCCCCCACAACAATCTATTCTCTAAACTAGAGAGATATATTTAATGAGTAGACTATTAAACAAATAAGGAATTGGTTGGAGACCCATATCCAGAGCTCAATGGTCAATGGCTCAACAACCCAAGGAATATCAAGTGATTTCCCTCATAGGACCATATTGGGACCAGTGTTATTAAATATCTTCATTAATGACAGAGATAACGAGATCAAGTGCACCCTGAGTAATTTTGCTGATGAGACCAAGATGAGTGGCGCAGTTGCCACATCCAAAGGACAGGATGCCATCCAGAGAGACCTAGACAAGCTCAAGGAATGGGCCCATGGAAATCTCATGAGGTTCAACAAGACCAAATGCAAGGTTAGGGAAACCCCCAGGACCAAACAGGCTGGGGGATGAACAGATGGAGAGCAGCCCTGATGAGGACTTGGGGGTGCTGGTGGAGGAGAAGCTGGACATGACCCAGCAGTGAGCACTTCCAGCCCAGAAAGCCAATTGTGTCCTGGGCTACATACAAAGCAGCAGGGCCAGGGAGGGGATTCTGCCCCTCTGCTCTGCTCTGCTCTGCTCTGCTCTGCTGAGACCCCACCTGAAGTGCTGCATCCAGCTCTGGGGTCCCAGCACAGGAAGGACATGGACCTGTTGGAGAGAGTCCAGAGAAGGGTCACAAAAATGATTAGAGGAAAGGCTGAGAGAATTGAGACTTCAGCTGGGGAAGAGAAGGCTTCGGGGTGACCCAATTGCAGCATTCCAGCACCTGAAGAGAGCCTCCAAGTAAGATGGAGAGAGACTCTTACAAGAGCATGTAGTGACAGGACAAGGGGGAATGGATTCAGTGTGAAAGATGGTAGGTTTAATTTATATATTAGGAAGAAATTCTTTGCTGTGAGGTTTGTGGCTACCCCGTCCCTGGAAATGTTCAAGACCAGTTTGGATGAGGCTCTGAGCAACCTGGTCTACTGAAAAAGGACCTTGCCCTTGGCAGGAGGTTGGGACTAGGTGATGTTTAAGGTCCACTGCATTCCAAACATTATATGATATATCGTAAAAAAGTCAAAATACATTTTGAGTGTAATGCACGATATTTTTAAACAACTTCAGAAGCAAACCACTCCCAGTATTTCTTGTCAATTAAGCATCTACATAAGGGCTTAATGAACACTGATTGATAAGTAGTCTTGTAGCATAGACATCATCCCCCATGCCAGGATATCTTTAATAGAAATACACCTACAAATGACTGAAAATTCAAGATATAAAATCTGATTGCACCTGCCTATTTATAACTTCTAACGTATGAACATTATTCTCTAGCAATCCAAACTGTGTAGGGCTACCAGTAATATCCACTGGCAGCTCTATGCCAAAAGCCATATCACTTGCTTTCCCCCTTGCCAGCTGTAATGTTTAATTATATGACTTCAATTAACCAGCCTTAGATGTAAAGGGATTTCACATCCTTTCAATATCCGGTATTTGCATATCACCTGTGTAAACCCTATTTTTTTTCCTGGCTTGCATCATAGCTATTTGATCTTCCTTTCTACTTCCTGAATTTAATTATAATTGCCTAAAACTGTCTTTATTCGACCATTAGATCTAAGAATACTTACACTCCAGTACTATCAAGCTGTCTGTTTTCTAAGGAAAGCTAGGGTTAGCAGAAGTAACAACCCCCTTTAATGGAGGCACAAGGACTTTCCACAGCCAGAGTCCTCTTGCTCTCTCCTGCCATATTTCCAAGATCAATGAAACTCCACTAATTATTTTGCTCAGGGTTTCAGGGCTTACACTTGTGAGGCAATTCTATAAAATCTCCTATTTATCAGTATTTGCAACTTGGGTTTCATTTGCTTTACACTATAAGGATTCCAGAACCAAAAATATCAAAACTTGCCCTGTTTAGCCACAGAAGAAATGATGATCTTGTTTTTGCCTTGAAAACTCCTTATCTTCATGAAGCATAAGATATAGGGTATATTTTTCTGGCAGCCACTTTTATCAATACTTAAATAAGCTAAGGGAACTGTTGGGGTTTTAGAAGTTCCCCATTCTTTCTTTTCTCTCTCCCCTCTTAAAGGAATTTTTCCCCATGCTTGGTTGCTAGGGAACAAATAGCTGGGTACTTAAGAGAAACAAAGGGACATCGCCACAGGGACGGGTCCGGCCCTCTTTTTGCTTGGAGCTTTTCTCAATGACCAGAAACTGGAACTGGGCGGGATTGGAACTGAAAAAGGGGAGCGAGATACAGCCTGGCTGCAGTTCGCTGGTGTCGGGAGGAGAGAGAGGCTGCTCTGCCCCACCGCTCCTCTGCTGTTTCTGCCAGTCCTCTGCTGCTCCTGCGGCCTCTGCTGTTTTCTGTCGTTTTCTGCCACAGCCATCACTTCTGCTTCAGTTTCGGCTTTCTGCTGCTGCAAGCTTTTTGCTACACTGTAGCTCCGGCACGCCCTGCCTGCCGAGGCTTCCCGAGACCCTGCTGCAGCTCTGGAGTTGGATACATCTCATGTACAGCCCGGGATTTGGGTCCATCTCTCCTGCTCCAGCCTGCTGTTCCCGAGGGCCCTGCCTCTCTGCCCCAGGGCTTTGTGCAGCAGCTTCTCCTCCGCCATTACCGCCTGAGGGCCGAGCTGGCTCCGAGCGCCCCCTGCCGGCGCGGGGGAACCATCGCCCCCAGCAGCGCCCCCTGCCGGCCGTGAGCGGCACTGCAGCGCAGGGAAAGGCCTGAGAGCCGAGAGAGGCTGCACGGGGCCTGCTCTGCTATCACTGCCAGGGTTACTGCTGCTTGTTTGCCTGCTTTTATATATATAATCTAGTAAAAAACTGTTATTCCTACTCCCCATATCTGTGCTTGAAAGCCCTTAGTTTCAAAATTATAATAATTTGGAGGGAAGGGGGTTACATCTTCTATTCCAAGGGAGGCTCCTGCCTTCCTTAGCAGACACCTGTCTTTCAAACTAAGACAGGAACAAAGATTACTCTTAAAAGGCAGCAGAAGATTAACACTGTGGCTTTAGGATAACCATTCGTGGCTTCATGATGTCCAAATTTTAAAAAAAAATCACATATGGGCTGTTGGAATTGTGGATTGTAACAGGTATGTATATAAAACAATATTATTACAATACCACTGGAGACTACTACAAAATCATTATTACTCTATAACAGATGGAAAAAAAAAGGGAATATGGAATAACGTTCAATCCAACCAGAAAATACATTGCTAAATTCCAGTTTTACAGGTTATGCCTTATTCTTTATCAGTACTGTCTGGCAAAGTGCACCACATAATTTCTACCCAAGGACAGATCAATTCTGCACATAGCAATTTTACATAGGCTATAGTAGTTTATGCTCCCTCATGCCACAAGAGTGTGAACCCGCTTCAGAAAGTCACGTCACTGATGTAAGTAACCTTTCAACTTTTTACCCAGTGTACTGTAACTCAGGTGCATTTTTGAACTAAAACCCTCATCTGACTGCAAAAGTCCTGTACCTCAAAGGAGCAGAGGGGCCCACATAATCCCCTGAGTATGGATCAAGATCTGCAGCCAGGGTGTCAACACTGATTTTTTCGTTTATAAGCTATTCACAAGGATTTTATCTTTAAAGATTGGAAGGATATAGTCACTTATTGAATATTTATTGGACATATGTGTGAATGTGAATGTGCCACATAAAAACATAATTTACATCGTAAATTTGACTAGGCACTCATCAACTGCTAGAGATGTCATAGAAGTGTATTGGACCACTTTTTTTTAAAATACCAATTATTGTTACATTTCTTCCTCTAAACAACATTTCCAACACCACATTGCCCTGTGCTTTAGCTCTGTGTTTTTCAACTAGTATGTAATTCACTCAATGAAAAAAGTTTAAGAGCTCTGCTCTGTAATTATATTCATCCTTGCCGCATTTTAAAAGAGGTCTTCTATTTTTCTCCTAGTGATTGAGCATCACATTTGCAAAAATGTGTTGACCTATCACACAGAAAAGTTAACTCAGTAAATTCAGCAAATACAATTTGGAGACTATGTAGCTGTAAATCTCCAAGAAAACAGGATTCAGAAACTGCAATAATTCTAGCACAAGTTTCAGTTAAGAAAAGATTCTAAGTTAGGATTTGGTATGGAGGGAAATAGAGATGTTTTTCATCATTCTCTGTATTAATACAGAAGTCAGGAACTGGGACTAACTCCAGATTGGTTTTAGGTGTTTGCAAAAGAGATGTCAAAAAACACTTGGAGCTCTTAGTTTTATTTTTTGAGAAACGTATGTCCCAATTATTTTAGATTTGAATGTGTGTGATGGTATTTTTAAAGCTCCACAGGTAGTCCAAACTTCTTTCTTCAAAATAACAATATATAATGAAAGCATACCTGTAAATATTCATAATTTTCCTGTCTGAGGATTTGAAAGGCACTGTTATGATTTTAATAAAACATTCATTTCTGCTGATGTTTAGAATGGGTTCTTGCAATTTCAGAAATGTTTTCACTAGATTTCACATGCAGGGTTAGGAAAAACAATACAATATCTTTTAATTGAATTGATATTATGGCAGGCTTTGCAATCAGCCTTTTAAGGCACATCATTTTATAGATTGCTATTAAATGTAATTAATTGCTTCAATTGTGTACCTCCATGTGAATATGCACATGGACTGAAACACTTGTTTACATACACATGCATGTAAGTAAATACTTACACTCTGGAAACACATACCTGAACAAAGGAAATACAGCCACTGCAAAACTTTGGTTTAAAATTATGCTTTATAATATTGTCAAAGTCCATGAGTAAGGCAATTGTGAGATACTTGCTTGATAACTGACACATGGCAAAATCAATGTTTCAGGCTCTTTGTACAACTACATCTGACGTTAACAACCTCAGCCATTATTTCCTAAGTCTTTCCATCCTTGGTCATTCTCTGCATGCCTCAGTTTCCTACCTTCTGTGGTTACTTTCTTAAACACAATGAGAGTAAATTCTTCAGGTTGTGCTGGTCAGGGAAGCAGTGAGAGTGGCAGATATAACTGCTCTCATTTCACCCGCTTCAGTTAGTCAAAGCAGAGGTTTCAAAGGTTCATGTATGTTCTTCCTCTTCTGCTGAGAAGCATGCAGAAAGATCACTTGCAGTATTTCAAATATCCAGTTACCCATAAATGGCTTTCTGAAAAAACACTGTATTAGTAAAGGCGGCTACTTTCAGAGTTTGGCTAGATGAGGTCATAACATAAACACACAGGCAGAAATTTGCCACACCCTGGCAAAGCTGAAGTTTGAAGGTTACCTTACTTGAGCAACCGGCACTGAACTCACAAGGCCTTAACCTTTGTGTTGTAAATGTTGTGCATCAGTAGGAAAAAAAGCAGAACTATTAACAACGGCATGTGAGAGTCAGGACTGAAGTTTCTGTCCTCAAAGCCTTATCCCTAGCCATGACAATTCCTCCTTTTCCCCTTCCTTCCAAATGGACACAAAGGGTATATTTCTTCTTAGTCTTCCAGCCACCAGAGCTGAAGCTGTAAGAAGTGGCAAGGCTGACATAAATACTTACGCCTATCTCTACCACCATTGTTCTGTACTTCAAACTACCTCTGCTGACTTTTATTATCCCAAACATTGTAATGTAAAAATTGCTGAAATTTGGTTTTTTAAATGGGGTAATGGCTAAAATTCTGATAAATTACAGTGGGTCTTATTTTTGATAATTTAACATAATGGATGCGGCCTTTTAACTAAAGTAGCAATTAACTCATTACTGTTGCTTGGCCTACACAAATTTATTGTGCCTCAATTTATTGCTCTTACCTTCAGATCCATTTTGCCACAAATCTGACACCAAAGTCAGAAATCATAGACAAAACTGGTAGAAAAAGAAAGGTCATTAACTGAAACTCTTATTTTTTACTATGTTTCACTGATATTAAAACAGTTGCAATTAGCTCTGCTTCTAAAACACTGTTTCCTCCTGCAATCATTGTTGCTGCAGGTTCACATCTGTTTCAATTTATTTTCACCCTGAATAAGGTATATGCACAGGGGCATACAACCAGAATCAACTATCTTTAAGGTGCTTCAGCTGTATTGCTCATCTTTTAATTCTTGGTTTGAATATGAGCAATATAGGTATAGCATTCCCATATTATGTTATGCCAGTTTCTTGGTTTTTTGTAGAAACCAATGCACTGATGCGAAAATAACTTCCATTACAAATTATTGTTGTTCTGGTTGTGGTGGGTTTGGGTTTTTTTTTAAAATTTCATTGCTGCAGCTGCTCCTACCAACACTAAAGTAGTGTATGTCATAGATTCATAGACTCACAGACTGGTCCGGGTTGGAAGGGACCTTGAACATCTTCTAATTCCAACCCCCAGCCATGGACAAGAATATATTTCACCAGACCAGGTATCTCAGAACCCCATCCAAACTGACCTTGAACTCTTCCAGGGGGCATCGACAGCTTCTCTGGGCAACCTGTTCCAGTGCCTCACTACTCTCACAGGAAAGAATTTCTTCCCTAATCTAAATGTGCTTTCTCTCAGTTTGAAGCCATCCCCCCTTGTCCTGTCACTACATGCTCTGATAAAGAGTCTCTCTCCATCTTAGTTGGAGGCTCCCTTCAGGTACTGGAAGGCTGCAATTGGGTCACCCCAAAGCCTTCTCTTCTCCAGCATGAACAGTCTCAATTCTCTCAACCTTTCCTCACAGGAAAGGTGCTCCATCCCTCTAATGATCTTGTTGGACTTCCTCCGGACTCTCTCCAACAGGTCCATGTCCTTCCTGTGCTGGGACGCCAGAGCTGGATGCAGCACTGCAGGTGGGGTCTTAGCAGAGCAGAATCCCCTCCCTGGCCCTGCTGCCCACGCTGCTTTGGATGCAATTCAAGAAAGACACAGTTGGCTTTCTGGGCTGCAAGTGCACACTGCTGGGTTGTGCCCAGTGTCTCCTCCACCAGTACCTCCAAGTCCTTCTCAGTAGAATCTGTACATGCCCCAGCCTGTGTTGATACCAGGGATTGTCCCAACCCAGGTACAGCAGCTTGCACCTGGTCTTGTTTAAACCTCATGAGATTTCCATGGGCTCACTCCTTAAGCTTGTTCAGGTCCCTCTGGATGGCATCCCATCCTTCAGTGTGGCAACTGCATTACTCGGCTTGGTGTCATCCGCAAATTTGCCAAGGGTGCGCTTGACTCCTCTCTTCATGTCATTAATGAAGATATTAAATAACACTGGTCCCAATATGCACCCCCAAGGGATACCACTTGTCACTGATATCCATCATGACTGAGACATTGGCCCCCACCCTCTAGATGTGAATGTCTAACTACTTTCTTATCCATCAAATCCATCTCTTTCCAATTTAGTGAGAAGGATATTGTGGGGCCTATGTCAAAGTCTTTACAGAAGTCCAGATAAATGACAGCTGTAGCCCTTCCCTTGTCCCCTGATGAACTCACTTCATTGTAGAAGGCCACTAGGTTGGTCAGACAGGACTTGCCTTTGGTGAAGCTGTGCTGGCTGTCCTGAATCACCTCCCTGTCCTCCACATGCCTTAACTCTTCACATAGTTTCTAGGATGATCTTTTTCATGATCTTCCCAGGAAGAGCAGTGAAGATAACAGTTCTCATGGTCCTCCTTTCTCCCATTTAAAGGTGGGTACCATGTGTTTTCCTTTTTCCAGTCCCCTAGGACTTTGACCAACTGCCATGACTTTTCAAATATCTTGGAGAGTGGCTTGAGAACTATATCAGCAAGTTCCCTCAGGACTCTGGGATGCATCTCATTGGGTCCCATAGACTTAATGTAAGTTACTCTTTTACAGCAGATCAACAAGGAGTCATCAAGTTTTTATCTCAAGCCTCATATCTAATGAGCACAATGGTCAAATCCTTCCGTCCCAGTTTAGCTAGCAATTTGAAGCTAGCAATTATTTCTTTTTAATATTCCTAAACTGATTAGGAATGGAATCTAACATAACATGCCATAACAATTTGCTTTGCACCTGACCTTATGCATGGCCTTAGACAAAACACTTGTTTTTCCTATTTGTTTTGAGTAGTGATAGTAGTGACGGAGGAACTCAGAACTGTCAGCACTTTTACCATGGCTTTGCAAAATGCCTGCATGCCTTGGCTCCCATAGGGCCTTTCTGACAATCCAAAATTAGACAGAGATGAAGTTTTTCCTAATCTCCCTAAAAATTTAGTGGTATCTCAAGGAAGTTAATACAAATACATATTTCTGATAAGGACCTCCAAGTTTCTCCATTTGAGAAATGGGTGTTCATGTGGCCCACAGGGTATAACTCCATAATGAGAGAATAGAGTCACAGAAATTGAAAAGTATCTATTTTGGTTACCTTCACCAGTGCTTGTAAGTGGGCTCAAAGTGTTTCCATAATTTCTTTGATAAAGAAAGTCATCTTCATTCAGGAAGAAACAGCAAGAGAGATACCATCACAGCCTTGAAGAGTCAGGACCTGTCCTGCCTTGGCAAGCTGTATGCTGCTTAATGGAGAGGCATGTGAGCATAAAGACAGTTCCAGCCGTGTACTGCAAGTAGGAGCATGGACATGTGCAAGGACCACGAAGTAGCCAGCACATTATCAATTGGCAGCTGAGCTTCCCTTATTCATGTAGCCATGCCCCAAGCACCACTAGAATAAACCCACTAATAAAGCATTAATGTACAGCAGGTGCCTAATTATGTAGACCAAGTTACAACTGGCCCTCATTTTCATGTGAAAAATAGTGGTTTTTGAAAATCTTAGCTGAAGGCTTTGTAGAAACGGTATGCTGTCACATCAAAACCAAGTCACATCAGGTATCCTGGTCCTTGGTATAATACAAGACCCAGGGGGACTGATCAGTTTAAAAACAGAAACTAGTCCGCCCCAGGCAAAAAAATAATTCAGAGCAACACTAATTCACACTACCAAATGGAATAAGACAGCAAGCTTTCTGCTCCATCGATAATCTCACTCTCTCTTCAGCTACCCNAAAAAAAAAAAAGGAAGAAATCTGCTTCTCCCAGCTACTGCAGCTTCAGGGGATTATTTTCATTCCCCTAAACTCCAGTTTGGTTAAGAACACTGTTCCTACCACAAACAAAATTCTACATGTGTGTGCTGGGTAAACAGGAAGCATTACAGGAAAAAAAAATTATTAGTAGTCTCTCGCACAGGTGTGCTATCCTTCATTTCCAGATAAAGGAGGTCCTATCCCAGCAGCTCATTAAAGGGATTAAATATGCTGTCTTTAATTCCTCTAAACCCAGCAAAAGGAATTCCAGATACACTAGTATTTCATATGTCCAACAGCAACACCAGTTCAGGCACCAAGGAAGCTCTGTTCCTGCAATAAAATCACAGTGTTACACTAGGCAGTGGGGGTCTTTCCTTCTCCCTACCCCCATTTCCCTTGCTGCAATCAACAGCTAAATTGATCTGACACTTCATCCATATAGCAAGGACCCCAGGGAGAGGGGATGTATGCACTGTGTGGAGTGCATTGGGGAAGAGAGGACCCGGGTGAGTGGCAAGGGGTGGGGGGAGAGATAAAGGGTTCAAAAGTAAAGTCATCAAAAATAATGAGAGTGTTCTGCCCAGCTTTCACTGCAGCAGAGGAGCAAAGTGCCCTTTCAAATTGGGTGTCCCAGTCCACAGCTGAAATAACTGGTCACAGAAAGCTGCAAGCAAATTGCCTTGACAAGGCTGTTACTGTTGTTAAGAGTTCAAAGGTTTTGGACACTAGGTCAGCAGCTGCCAATCAAGCAGACAGAAAAAGCTGCTCATTGAGCCTGTGATTTCTACCTAGGCCGCTATTATCCCTGACTATTCCTGTACCTCAGTAGCTCCTCTGATTAAACTAGCCTCCCTTTTACATCTCTTTCAGAGTGAGATTCACACACTAATTAGTTGCCTGCTCTCCACTGGGATGTCAGACCCTCAGTCAATTTATCTCTATTTCAGCCTGCTCAGAGTGACTTCCCCAGTTATCAAAATTTAATCATGCCTTCAAAAATGTTGAAAAGTGGTCATTAGAGGCAAAAGGCCACAGGATACAATATTCATTTTTCTCTATCTTCCAGTCATCCAGCTGGCATCTATAATGGATATCCTGGGGGCTGTGAGAACACGTTGATTTATGCAGCCTTGCTCTTGCTCTCACTGTGGTGCACCAGCCTGCTTTAAAGAACAGGTTTTAACAAGGTCTGAGGTGGGAGGACATTAATCATGGTAGCATTGTATGTGAAAAAGGGTGCTGTGTAGTCAGAAGAACCCCCTACAGCAGGGCAGTTAGATTTTTTTACCACCTTCTCAGAGATAAAGGAGAGTTTGACAATTGATTAGACCTTTCTGTAACCTTGCAGTCCTGTGAAATGATGAGAGAGAGAAAGGGAGGGGAAAGAACAGTGAGAGGGGGAGGGAGAGAGAGACAGAGAATGATTCTCATACTGACGGTCTTAAATGTGCAATAACTTTATGATTCTTGACTGAAACTGGCTATCAAAATCAGTCCCAACTCAATATAGTCTAAAAAAGAAGATCATTCTTGGAATAAGAGTCCTTTCAGCTGTACATGTCAGAGGCAATCATGGGCACCAGCAGCCTGCAGTGACTTTCCTGAATACTCTGTATTGCACAGTGAAACCCTGATAAAAATGGCATTGGATAACATCAATCCAAGCTGTAACATTCCAAAGTAGGTTTCAGTGAAATCAACAGTGATGAATTGAAATTTGTTGA
>VZTN01037878.1:1663-53121 GCA_013400515.1 Erpornis zantholeuca | reverse complement strand
TCAAAGTGTAAGCAACAGTTTATATCATTAGATATATTGACTGTGTACTTATTCCTTTAACAGAATTATTGGCTGCACTGAAAAAGAAGAAATTGTGGACCTATATTTCTAATTGTATGGGTAATAAGTGGTCTGCATTCCATAGCTTATGAGAGCAGACATAGTATATGGTTAGGAAAATTTAGCTTGTAATGGCAATGCCACCTGCATCTGGGCTAGCTTCATGCAAGATTGGAATTTCGATCCGTCCAATAAAATTCACATTCTGGGTTAAAGGTGAAAATTACTTGAATTGCCACCAACTTTTAATATTATATAAAAGAGCTCAATAAGGATATAATTTATCATAGATAAACACTAAATAATAAGGTGCACAAACATATTCACCATTGAGCTTTCAAATCTTTAGAGATAATACAATCTTGACTGAATTATGTTTTTATAGCAAAGAACTGAACTTTACATAAAAACTGAAGTTAGAAAAAATATTAGTAAAAACTCTCCAAGCTAGGAAGCATTTTGATTTCAGTAAACTTCTCAGTTATATAATAAATATTTCAGATGAAAAAGTAAATGTTTGTGCTTTTAATCATTAATAGAAAATATTTTTGAATGTAATGACAACAGTTTTTTTTTCTATTATAATTAATACATAGGTAAATTATTTTATTTTCCACCTTTAATAACAAACCTTATCTCATTAAAATGTCATTTCCTACTGAATTAGCATAGTATTTTTTCTCTCTTTACATTAAGTTCAGCAGATGTTATTGATTTGATTCTATTTTTTATATAAGATGATGACAATACAATTAGTATTTTTTCAAAACTCTAATTGTAAAATTGACCTTATTAAAATTCCACTTCCTCCATAATTAAAAAAAAAACCTAATTACTTGTAGTAATTGGACCAGAAATGACATTTTCAGTTCATTAATATTCAACAAATTGGTTTTGAAGATGTTCTTGCATGGTTAGTAGTCAGTCTTCAGCATTTCTGTTCATTTCTTATTTAAAAGTCATCTGGATTAATAGTTTGCATCTTAATAAGACAAGTTTCTATTAATTGATTTTATTTATAAGGTTTTTAATTGCTAATTAATGTGTGAAAATATCTGTCTCCTGTAATATTTGTAACACATGAAGTGAAAGGTGAATGTAGTAGAACAACAATTCGCACATTGCTGCCTCGCTCTAAATAAGCATGAAAGATACCATATTTCCCATCCACAAATTCTCACTATTCTTTCTAGAAATGTCAAAACCAAGTTTAATATGTCACGGTACTTTGCACCTGAATAAAGAAGTCAATTTATCTAACATCACAAAGTAGAGGCAAATCAAAATAATGATGCATGAATGGTTTTATTAACCAGCAAAATACAGCTGAGATCATTTCAAGGTGCACTACTGTTTACATTACTTGATGTAATGACATTTGAATTGATATCATATATGCACTCTAATTCTCTTTATACATTTTTTAATATATGTGTCTATACTTATAACCTTGAAGTGTAATTCCTCTGATGTCCCTGAAACAGTCAGAGCTCAGAGAGGGCTCAGTCACAGCTATGAAGAGATTTCCCTTCTGATAAGCGTGATCCATGAGCTGGAGTGATCACTTTTAAGGGTAAGTGCCAAATTGCCAATAAAAACTGTCAGATGCAGTGAAACGTGAAGTAATTTTGAGTGACATGTCTGCATCAGAAGTTGAACTGAAATGATTGTGCACTTTCCTTTTGTCAGGCAGAATCTTCATGTGATTTTGGGGGTTTATATTTCCATAAGTAGACATAAATTTTGAATAATCGTGCTTCTGTTTGTTAAACTTCACGATCTTCAGATATTTAACCTGAATGTAAGGTGGGAAACTGCAGGTGTTTCAGGAATTTTGGGAGCTTACAAAGTTAGGCTGCATCTGAGAAAAGATGTTGAGGATGACAATATTGCACTGAAGGCCATTTTTAAAAATGCATCCTTCGAAATCAACTCTAAACCTCTTTTTTTCATGTCCTATTTATTTCCCCTGGGGAGCCTTCTTTACTCTTAGAATCCTTCTGTCAGGGCTTTTCACTTCCAGATTAAAAAAACAGATAAACTTACTAGATAAAATAAAAAGTTTTTTTCAGCTGTGGGAACCAATGTTGTATAGAACCTACTACTTTGATTGAAACCTCACCAACAGCTAAATTTCTGAGTCATTTCTAGTTTAGCCTGTAGTCTCACAGAAGCTGAGGAAAAGAAAGTTTACAGCACTCAGGACTAATCAGCAGATGTTCTGCTATTGAAAGGGACATTTAGGGCTTGGCTACTCCTTTCAAAATGGGACATTTACCAGAACTCCAGATGTGGTGATGTCCAGAGTACATAGGCACCGTGCTAGCGCTGTCTGAATCATTCTTCAGGACTCCTGTGCTCTCCCGAAGGAGTGTCCTAGTTCCTGCACTCGCAAATCCAATCCCACAGAAACATTTTGAGTTTGCAGACAATTAAGTTCTCAGTTCAGCAGGTTTATACGGCAGGTTTATCTGTTAGTTTATAGACACTTGAAAAGCATCAATTTAAGACAAAAAAAGTAGTGCCAAATCAAACTTCTTCAGGAATCTGCTATTTCATTGTAGTTTCTGCAAAGAGGGACGCAAGAGATTCATGTCTGCTCATCAGGGGCAGTAGTTTCCACCAGAATATCAGAGAATGAGATGGAAACATCACCCTTCCACCTTCGAGATGAACGTCCTTTGAAACAGAGAAGTGTCTCTTCATGCAACCAGTGGCCCCTTGTTCAGGTAGAGGTTCATATCCAACTACTACAACTGAAGTTTTCACAGTTTCAAAGAGAAAGGAACACCTAGATAGGCACTAGACATGAACATGTTTTGTCTCCTTATCTATAATTTCCTGATTGTGCTTAATACTCATGGTAGTTCAATAGAGCTGGTAAGCAAACAGATGTCATGACTGTAGTTTAATGGTTTCTTTTGTTTGTAATACGCTGAAAATTTATTGTTTTTCTTACTTCTGGTGCATGCAGAGTCTCACTTCCTTAGAAACATATCAATATAGTCAGCTCAGTCTGCTCTAGTGAGTGAAATATCATGGGACTATTTATTAAAATACTCAAATTGATTTGTAGGCAGGCAAAGTAAAATAGGAAAAAAAACACAAAAGAAAAGGATAGCTTCCTTAGGTCTACAGTCCCATAATGGGTCTAAAATGCTAATTCTGGTATGCAACAAGAGAATTATTTCTGCCACAGTTTTGAAATAATAAGGATTTTTCTCACACAGTTAATTTCCACACCAATCAATTACATTACTCATTCTGTAGTTTATACCTAAGGTGCATAGTCAAAATTTGAACTGCATGCCATTTGAATAACCTGCTGTTGTAGCTGATATTTATTGCCTGCACCACTTTTGATGCTTGGAAAAGAAATAAATTAATCTGCTGTAGCCTTCGTACTCAATCAGGAAAAAGTGGTTAGATGTCATAGGCTTCCTACTATAATATTTGTATGACATTCAGAACCACATTTAAAACAGGAACATAAGATGAGCAATTTGGAAAAAAAGTCTTATGATAATAATACAAAATCACTTGGAAAAAAGCCCAAATGGACACTATGTCCTAAAAGCACTGTTTTGCACAATGAGTATTAACATTTTGGAACTGTGGAAATTATGCTCTACCTACCTTAATCTAAAGAGATAAACTGGTGGACTTAATTTTTGAAGGTTTTGAAGGCATATTACAAACTCATAGTTAATAATTTTTATGAAATAGTCTGCTATTTTTATTGATTCTCTTGAAATCATATGTTGCTCAATTTTCTCTTTGTACTAATATTTGTAAACACAGTATTTACCACCCAAAGGGCTTGCATGACTTCCAACACCTGTGACTTTAAAGTGCCTGAGGAGATGTTACTATGTTTACAAAGGTTTAAAATAAATTATTAATAATACTAGCAGTAAAGGCAGTGGTATGTCTGAAGAAGCCAGCAGTTACCTTGAGCAGACCGTGTGCTAAGCAAGAATCCAATTGCCCTCCATGACAGAAGATGTGCAGCTCACTGCAGCAGAGCTCAGAACTGTTGCACTGCTGTTTTGTCATTGTCCTCACTGGTGCTTCCTTTTGTGGGACTGTCACGACCCATTGCTAGGGGCCACGATGTTTGTTATAAATTCTTGTCAAGTTAACCAAGACACCAGACCATGTGTCAGGGAACCTGTGACTTTATTGCACAGTCACCACAACTCTGGCAACCAGCCCACTGTTTAGACTCAAAAGGTGTTGGCTATCAAGCCCTTAAATTCTTACAGTACACTTTTACAAGTGGAAGTTAACAAGCCCTAATTTTCGTACCGTAAACTTCAATAAGCTCCCAGCTCCTCACAAGAAACTTCCCAAAGGTGCTGGCTGCCAAGACACAAAACACTTCCACATGATCCCCACTTACACAACAAAGTTCAGCATGGAGTTCAGGGTACAATATGATGGCTATGGTTTCCCAAGCAAAGCAAGGAGGGAGACAAATAAGCGCAGTAAAGGGAGAGCGAGAAAAAAGAATATCACCAGTGCTTAGGTCCCACATTGGCCCTGTGGAGTGGATGGTCCAGAACTGGGGTAAATAATGAGAGCAAAAGAGATTAAAAAAGAGTGAGGGAGCCTGATTTTCTTCCTCTTTTAGTTAATCTGGTGCATGGCTCCTATGTAAACTACATTTTTTTGCACTGTCCTGTTCATGCACACACATGGGAAGTGAGTTGGGGGGCGCTGAGCATGAGTTTCAAGGTGGAGCAGGCTGGCTCAGAACAGCACTGTCCCACCTCCATGGGACCCTCTCTCTTGATCATTCCTTTCCCTTCATAACACTTAAAATGCTTGAGACAAAATGTGCTTACACCTGATCCTCCACAGTAACATTATTCTTTGAATCCCTTTCAAAAGACTTGGTAAGAGGGCCTAGTCCATTAGCTCAGTTTTATTCCCACTTGTCTTTCTTAACTCATTTTTTCATGTGTCAAATGCAGTCACAAGGAGATTTTATTTTGGTCAGTAGATTTGTTTCACACTGCAGAGTAATTGCAGAGCTACATTCTTATGTGTTTCTATATTGTCATGCATTATTTACTCTTTCCACACAGCATTTTAATTGTGCAACACCTGGCCCCAGCTCCACTTAGATTTTTTCAGTAATGCCAGATAATCCCTTTGCTGCGTCTTGTGGATGTTTCCATATAGCTAAGATTACTGACTGGAAGCTTGCACCTGGCAGCAGCACACTTAGCTTGTACTGTGGTGCTGTCTTTCCACACAGCTTTGGAAACAGAGCATGCTCCCCTCCGTGCTTATATCTACTACTCTACCAGGGTGAGAGTATCTTTTATGAACCCACCCTTTGTGTTGACTGCTGATCTTCAGAACCAGCAGGTGGTCCAGCAAGATTGTCTGAAAAAAACTTTAAATCACTGTAGCAAATATTTTCCATTACTCGTAGGAAGCTGACCTGCTTCTCAAAGTCAGGGCAGTTAAGAAGAGCATACATTTGATTTAAACAATTGCAGTGTATATAGTGGTTCTCTTCATTACAGTATAATTACAATTTATTGTATATATTTATATTTTTCAGGTCTTGAATTATCCAAGTTATTTGCCTATTTCTGTTCTATTTTCCCCCAAACTTCATTCCAACTGCTTGTGGTACAGTGGTATGAAGTGCACAAACATACCTACTTTAATAGCTTTCTTCAATAAGGAGGTCAATAGAAATAGCACACAGTGACCCATAATTGAATGCAAGAGATTTACTGAAACTGATTAAACTTTCAGAGTCACGCACAGGCTGCTACACTCATACATCTCAACCAGGCTGTAAGTGCACATCTTCCCTCATACTGACTTGCAGATTTAAGAGTCATGTCCTAGGTCGAAGAATATACTCATGAGAGAGAAACTGAAAGTGCCTGAATGAATAATTACAATTAATAAAATACTTTGCAAAAGGGATGGTTGATGGCATTGCCAATCTTTCAAAATAAGTTGTGATTGATAACAATTGCTTAGGTCTGCAAATCTTCTCTTCTTCATCATTTAAAACAATAGTTTAAGTTAATTTAAAATGCAAAGTAAAACACAAAGCATGAAGCCAGATCCAAGATTCTAGCAAACTATTATACGTTGAGTGACTTTACCACTTAGTAGGGAGCCCAACTACTGCATTACCCTTTCAGCTTTTATATAAATACAAAAATGTAAAAGAAAAGAAAATCTGAGTTTCTGTTAGGTATCTAAAATTCTGATGTCTACGAAATAGGTTTTTTTGTAGTTCTTTTACTTGTTAGTGGAAGAAGATTAGCATTATTCATCACGCTGATTATCTGACCAGCTTTTAATATCTGCTTCAGGGTAAAATGAGTCATTCTTGAAACTTTATTCTCTGAATCTTCTGATTGTAGTGGGACCCTAAGGCAAGAAGGTTAAATGCAGATATTCAAACTAAAATGAACATAATTCACCCATAACAATCTCCCACTGCTTATCGGATAAGTCATCTATATACTCCTTTCTTGTCAGATATATGTAGAAGGCTGGACTCCGAAAGCAGTTGCACTCCAAGTCTCTTCCCTTCTTTTTCTGTTCATACACTTGGACAGTCATAAACTTTTCTTTAGTTCATTCTTTGCCTTTATTTCCCCTCTGCAGTATCCAACAGGGAAGCCTTGAAGATATAAACAGCTTCTCAGTTTAAAAGGTAAAAAAATATTACTTTCATTATGCTACACTTCCATTAGACTATGTCTTAATCAGTATAAGGTAAAAAGCTTATAAATAAGATAAATCTAAATATTTTTGCATTCATACAATATATGCTATGTTAATATAAATATTAAGAATAATTACTCTGTCTCTACACTTTAAGCAAACATTCTAGAAGAATAAGGTTTCTTCTGCAACAGACCCAAACTATGTCTTATTTCAAAACATCTGATAAGAAAAGAATTATGAAAAGAGGATACATAGTGTCCAGAGACATTTGGATAATCATTTATATAAAAGTCTTCTATGCTCTGAGTCTTCCTATGGACTTTCAGTTTATCTGGACTTGCAGTTTATCTTTGAATTTATGTCTAACTAAAAATTACTAACAGTAAATTAAATTCTTCTATACATACATGAAACAGAATAACTTTGTTAAACACATGAACAAAATTGTCTTCAGGTCTGAATAATCTGAGAGATTAGTAGTTTATTAAGTAATCTTTATTTCTAATCCATAAAACTATATTTCTGAATTTGATAATGTTGGAGTTTGAGAAGCTGCCCATTCTTTTTTTTTTTTGTTTCCCCTCTCCTCTCTTAAAGGAATTTTTCCCCATTTTTGGTTGCTAGGGAACAAATGGCTGGGTACTTAAGAGAAACAAAGGGACATGGCCACGGAGAAGGGCCCGGCGCTCCTTTTTGCCTGGGGCTTTTCTCATTGAGCAGAAACTAGAACTGGGCGGGACTGGAACTGGCAAAGGGGAGCGAGATACAGCCTGCCTGCAGTTTTTCGCTGGCATCTCAAGGAGAGAGAGGCTGCTCTGCCCTGCCGCTCCTCTGCTTTTTTCTGCCAGTCCTCTGCTGCCCTGGTCGCCTTCACTGCTTCAGCCATTTTTCTGGCACAGCCATCACTCCTGCTTGGGTTTCGGCTTTTCCTGCCGCTGCCGCTTTCTGCTACACTGTAGCTCCAGCGCCCTGCCTGCTGAGACCTCCTGAGACCCTGCTGCAGCTCCGGAGTTGGATACATCTCATCTACAGCCCGGGATTTGGATCCATCTCTCCTGCTCCAGCATCCTGTCCCCGAAGGTCCTTCCCCGCTGCCCCAGGGGGGTTGTGAGTTTACTCTCTGCCGCCGCCATTCCTGTGAGGGCCGAGCTGGCTCCGGAGCGCCCCCTGCAGCCGCGGGGGAACATCGCTGCCTGACAGCCCAGCGAGGCTGCACCGGACTCTGCTCTGTTTGGTATCACCACCAGGGTTACTGCTGTTTGTTTGCCTTGCTTTATATATGTGTTTATATAATCATTAGTAAAGAACTGTTATTCCCATTTCCCATATCTCTGCTTGAAAGCCCTTGATTTCAAAATTATAATAATTCGGAGGGGAGGGGGTTGCATTTTCTATTCCAAGGGAGGTTTCTGCCTTCCTTAGCAGACCTGTCTTTCAAACTGAGACAGATGCATCTTCTAATTTCACGCATATTTTATCACAAAGAAAGTTCACATCGATAAGCAATAATAACAATTGAAATGAGACTACTCATCAGAAGCAATGGAAACTGATAGGTGGGTTGTTTTTAACTGACTTTTTCTCCTGATAAAAAGAAACAATATTAAAAATAAATTACACTGCATATAAAGGGTCTGCTTGAAGTCTCTTTATATGTGTGTGTATAGACTTAGATAGAAAATACATTTTTTTGTTATGGTAAGTGAATATCTATGCCTATATATATTATGTTGTATAGCATAACACTAATATTTATTACATTTATTTAATCAAATATATATTATGTTGACATTGATATTTAATGGTCACATAGGTTTGCCCTCTTTATGTTGAAAAGTCATTATACTCTCATAGAACTTTATGGTAAATCTCCTATTAGTAATGCATTGTGCAAGTAATATGAGATATTCTTTTATTTGTGAACTTTAAAAAGTCAAGTGCTTGCTTTTTGCTTAACCTTACTGAGATAACCAGTACATACATTAGGAGAGTGAATTATGAAACTTTTCAGGCCTTCTTTAATTGGGATCTTGATGTGCCAACACACTTTACTGAGTTACAACCAGAGTAGAATATAGAATAAATAGAATAGAACTCGTGCCACAGCTGCATAAGGTTTTGTTACCATTCTCTGCTTTAGTGAAAGCATCAGAATGAGTTGTCAGTAACTGCAGATGTTCTGAGATCTTTCAGCACCTTCATGTCTTCATGGACAACCAGTGAACTGTAAGGTTAACATATAAATTGTCATTGCTGGCTTTTTTCATATAGCTCAGAGCAAAAGCTACAGATTTAGGAACATTCAAATACCAGTAGCACCACTATAACTTGCTACTTATAGGTTCAGAAGTTTTGTTTCAAGCCACATTTCTAAGGGGCTCCTTTTTAAAAAGATTTTGAACCTCTGGTCTCAGCTTCAAAGGGGTGCTGTATTTTATCAGTTATGTCAGAACCAGAATAAAAGGTCAATTATTACTATCCAGAATAAAATCATCCACCTTTTCATTTTCCTGGTAAGAAGCATTTAACATTTTCAGTGATAGCTTATTTTTCACTCTGGCCTGTACTCCTTATGGTTTTTCTCCTCCAATTCTCTCTCCCCATGCCACTGGCAGGGAGTGAGCAAGAGACTGAGTGGTACTTAGTTGCCAGCTGATGTTAAACCATGACAATCCAAAACCCTTTCAGTAATATCTTATTCTTTATTCTGAGGTGTACCTTAATTGCCAGTTAAAGGCAGACCCAGAGCCTGAAATACATGTAGTTAGTTTTGATTCAAGTAGATATCATATAGAAATCTTTGAGTCAAGTGTACTGTGATTTTTATAAAGATTAGGAGTAGGACTTTTGAGGATCTTGTTTCAGACTCTTTGGTAATTTAATACTATTACTTATCACAATACAAGACAAAACAGTACTGGGAAAAAGGAATTCAAGTGTTTGATGTTTAAAACAGTGGTCTAAATCCTGGTTTATAGGGAGTTTTTTATAATTTCTATCTGTCTTCTGTCTAATCTCTTGATCTTCTTGTATAGAGAATTCAAGGTTATGTTTTAGGGCAACTTATTTCTGAAACACTTCCTAGAGGAATCTATCTGAGTAGTAACAGGCTGCAGAGTGATTACATAATACAAGGCATTGGCTTTAGAGAAATTAGAGACTAAAAGTGCTTTTGTGAATTTTTCAGCTCTTCACTTCTTTCCAGCATTTGAAAATAGACAATGACTTTTAATCACTGAGGCAAAATGTTTGTATAAACATATAAAACATGGTGTGCTTTCACACTACTGATTTTTCCAGTGTAAGTTTTAATACCTTTACTTTTAATGAATGGATTCATACATGTTAAGTAGCCTCACTAAAATGAAGGAACAGTATTGGAGCAGCAGAATCTATCATTGGCTAAAATTCAGTTTCTAAAACTTGAGGAGCTTCATGGTTTTTCACAGAAAACTTGGACAAGAAAGCACATTAAAATTAGAATAATTTTTATTTTCATATGAAAATATATTAATCCTTTGCTCTTCCCCCACCTGCAGTCAGATAACTTACAGAAAAAAAAATTCTATTTTTCCTCAGGACTTTATGCCTTATTCTCCACCTGATGATAGAATCCTCTATTTGAAGAATCACAATAATATCCACTATAGATAACTGTGATGTCACAAATTCAGGATCATGATTTTCAAATGGGAGACAAATAGAAACAGTGGATCAGCTGCAAAGGAACAAAGATCCTATATTCTTGTAAAAGTTCTTAGAAACAAAGTAAAACTATAACAAATGAGAAGTTTTAAAAATACAGAGTCAAAGTTTGTCAAAGCATTTCATGAAACATCAATATATCTTATTAAAGAAGGTAACAAGTTTTTTAAGAATGATGAATCATACTTTGGATTCTTATGTTCCTATAGAATGGATTGCAAAGAATGGTATTGTGCAAGATTTCTGAAAGACTAAAACAAATATTTTCCTAAAGATGAGAGACACTTTCTTTTGAATGCCCTTTGGAATACAGGAATCTCTTTTTACTGGACTAAATTAGTCTAGTAGAAGAGTATTATATATGCTCACCACGTACTGAATAAGAGCCAAGGATAGGCCTTATTATTTTGTATAAACTTGGGTCTTCTTGGGACTTCTTCATACCTGTCATGAATAAGTGCTTTGGATGCCTTGGTCTTTTACTAGAAATGTCAAAGATCATATTTACTGTGTTACATAAACACAAAAAACAATTCCCTTGTATGCATGTGGCACTCTGCTCAAAGTGTTTCATTTTATATTGCTTACATGTTTCAAGCCAATTTTTCCATACAGTACAGTTCTAATCCTGTAGCCATCTCTTTCTCATGATGCAGTTGTGTCCTTTTCTTGGGTAATAGGCAAATGGAGTGTCCTGCTGTCTGGGAAACAGGCCCAATCTTTTATTAACATGAAACATTTTACAATCACATAACAGGATGCATATATATTTAGCCTCTAAATTTCAGGGTTAAAAAAATTCCTTGATATGCAACATTTTGCACACACTTCTCATGTTTTAGTTTACTGCAGGTCAAAAATAATCCTCAAGAGTGATTTAAAGTATTTGCCATATAAAGGAAACCACGGCATAATGATAAGGAGGATGTTGGTTGTCCTTGAAATGGGCTCCTTGTTCACATGGAAGGCATGTGTTAGTGCTTCCAGTCTTTCACCATCATTATGATTACATCCCACATGCTGCAACATCAGACAGTTATTACTCATTTTCTTTAAGTTTGACATTGTAAGGGGAAAATAATATTTTTTTAAAAGTAATTTACAAACCTGAGAGATTCAAATTTGTTACTATAGTAGATCATTCATTTGATGGGTTGGTGTTTAAACCCCTGTGCAGTCACATGACAGGTAGCTGTTTCACTGTTTTGAGAGAAATTAATGCTACCCTTTTGTTAGCAAAACAGAGTGATGATCAGAACATGACAGTATGGAACTTAGACTTCAGATCCATTTGTATCAGCCAGCAGTTTCCAGCTAATATGAAATCTCCCTCTTTACCTTTGCCCTCTGCCTTGCGCTGCTTCTAGTCTTTATCAAGCCTTTCCCTAAGTGGTTTTAACATACAAAATAGCCAAAAACATAAAGATGAATTTGTATACAAATACATATTTTACCAACTTTGTGTGACAAATCAGCTCATCACAGGATCTTATGAGTTCCAGAGACAATCCAAAGTAGGTGAAGGAAAGTGTGTAAGGGGAAAGAGAGCTCAATTTAGAGAGGAATTGTTTTCTTGTCCTATTGTGAAACTGCAGACTTATGCAGAATTTTGCATAGGTTTTGAATTTCAAGGTAGAAGAAACTTAGGTGGGATTTCTAAAGTCCAGTATGCATGAATGGTTGTTCAGATTTCTAATAACCATTTAGTTCAGTGTTTATTTTTGGCCCTTTTTATTTGATATTGACAAAAAAGAATGAGGGTGTTATTTGCCTGATCATAGATATCAGAGAGAGCAGTCCTGAAGGATGATCCGTATTGAAGTGTGAAGATCTGTTAGCAAAACAAACCAGTTGCTCTGTCCTGTTTGTTATTTGTCATTCACCATTGTCCTGGAGCCTTCAGTCAATTTTTCAAAGACCAAAAATGCCATGTCACAAAAAAGGCCTTGACAAGTCTCAGTGCCTTGCAAGACTGAGTCTTTACTGAGGCACCCAAAAGTTGGATTTTTTCCGGCTACACTGATTGAACAATGATGCCTGTCAAATACATTTATAGAAATCAAAGCCTGCTTCTGAACAGAAATAAATAATTCATAACTGCAATAAATAATTCAACCAATCCCAACTGACTGAGCTACAGCCCCTCCTTTATATCAGTCACACCACGCCAGTACTCAGGCACAGTGACAGAATTGATTTGAGCAGCTTTCCATGGTGCTGCTCCTGAGCTATCTGATCTGCTGCAGGAAGCAGGTTTGAAACCTTTAGGACAGCTAACAACTTTCATAAGAACTAAACTACCCTTTATCTAAGATGTTGCTAAATATTAATTGCATAGCTATGGAGGCCAAGTTCTACTCTCTGTTTCAATGATGCAATACCCTGACTTTAATAGGACTTTGCAGATAGGATAGGAATGAGATAGGAGTGAGAGCAGAATTTGGTCTCTTTGGTCTCGACTGAAACTGTTTCACATTCACATAAGTGAGCTTGCCACTCACCACTAAGAATAAAAATTATAATTAGTTAAATTTTGCTTGAGTTTCCTTTTGTTTTGGACAAACAGGAGGACTGTGACCATTTTAAGTTGCTTTCAGAAAGATGCTTCTTAATATACATATATGTCCACATATATACGTATATGTGCACTTTTCTTACTATATGTTTATATCACATAGATTTTCCTCAAAAACTAAATTTAATCCATTGTTACCCCATAATGCTGTTATGAGTGAAAGGAGCATACCACATGTGCAGCTATGTCTTTATTGTGAGTGTGATCAACATTATAAAGATCTACTCATCCAAATTATCCCATTAATACAAGAAAAAATCAATAATACTCTTAAAATTAGTATAAAAAAGCAACCTTCCCAGTACCTACTGCTGTACACTGGTACTGTCTTCATCTATTCATATCCCTCTGGGTCTTGGTCAACAACTGTTCTCAAGAATGGAATTGAGAAGGTTTCTGACAGGTCATATGAAATCCTGAGGACTGCTCTGGGGGAGTATGTTCAAGGTGGGATTTTCTTCCTCATTAGTCTAGTGGTCCACTTTGTTGTATCTTTGAATGCTTCTCCACCTCTGTCTACTCCCAGCTGAGGTTGTGAGTGTGAAATATTGGATTTAGAAGGTGACAAGATTTGCTCTCTTTCCAAAGCAGTCTTTGGTAAGATAGCTTCTAAAGCTGTGTGTTTTGGTTATCCATTCCCTGCTTTACCATGAAGAATGCTTCCGAGATTAATAATAGGAGCCAAATATTAAAAAAGAAGAAACAAAAAGAAAAATCAAGAAGTACCTTGAGCTCACTACTTTCTAGAATTATCAAAACACAAACAAGTATGTGTACTTTCCCCAGTATGGATAAGATTAAAAATCTGCCCAATTCTGAAAGAAAAAATGTCACATATACTAAATTCTGCTTGAGCATCTGGAAGAGAAATATGGATCCGGGTCGCTGCATACACTGCAGTTTCTTTTTAAGCCCCTATGGCCCTGGAGCTGTAGGCTTTGTGGTTTTCTGAACCCTAACCCTAATAATGGCTTGGGGCTGAAGATCAGGAGTGCCCGAGGTTTAAAAAGTATGTAAGGAGCAATATTGGTGCAGTGCTGTGGTTGCCTTGGCATGCCTTATCCAGTCCCAGTGTCCCTAGAGCTTTGTGGTTCTGTTCATAAGCAACAGAGTCTAATTCTGTGTAAGTTTAAAATATAAGCTTAAGATACTCAGGTCTTTTAGAGCATCAACATTAATAATTACTGTTCTAGTCAGTAAATCATGTTGGCTCCTTTGTTCACTGCTTCTTTTTTATTCCTACAACACATGAAATATGTGTTTTCTTAAAACTATACAGATTACTGTTAATCTGTTACTATACAGATCATATACATAGGCAAAACAGTTAAGGAGTATGAACTTCATCTGTATTGGAAAGTAAGATTTTGATCTAAAGGGACCTACTTGGCTTATCAATAAACTAAAAGACATTTTTTTGAAAGTGAAGACCTGGGTGTAAGTCATATATTAAAAAAAAAAAGTATGTTCTCTGTTTTATAAACTAATGTATTCATTCTCTGTGAGTGTGGTTTTCAAAGATACTCTGTGGGGACCTCTACTGTGTTTGTCTGGGTGAAAACTGGTATGTGTGTCAATTCCTTTTCATTTTCATTTCAGAGTTAATTAGGAAGTATTAAGTATGGAGGAGGGCAGAGGGTAAAGAATTTTATGAGACATTTGCCAAAGAGTTCTACAGCTACTCTAATTAGATTTAACTTCCAAAGGCATATAGAAAAGAGTCATCAGAGGGAAGTTATTAGAAGAACCATGCTAAACAACTTAACAGTAATTTGGAAGCTGAAGAAATAAAATGCATATTCCAGTGGGATTTATTAAAAAAAAAAAACAACAAAACAGGACTATGTTTTCACTCATTTTATTTCTAATGAAAAGTTGACCCAATGCTTGTTAAGAGTGAGTAGAGATTACTTATTTTTTTAGCAGGCAAAATCTGGGAGACTGGGAAATGCTTAATGTCTAGTAATGGGTGTATTTTTCTAGTTCCAGTCTGGCTTGGACAAAGTGTCTTGGAAATTAACGCCTGGGTGGCACTGCAAAAGACTAATCAGAAAAGGATAACTTAACCCAAACTCTCTACAGTGTCTTGCAGAGTGCAGAGACTCAGCCAGACTTGACCACTGGCAGAATTTAGTCCAATATATCTGATTTGTTTTTCAGAAGTACTGTAGGAGGCACCTGCCAATTTAGTCTTCAGTTATTGAACATTGTGAATGGTAGGGGCTTGATGAAGATTGACAGAAGTATTAAACTTTTGCCAAATGCAACTAAGTGGATGCAATTTTATTATATGTTTATCAAAAAACAAGATAATTTTGAGAGACCACCTGTCCTGGCAGCAGGGAGAGAGACAAGGAACAGCTGCTTTGAGGTTTTGCCAGCTGTCTCTCCATTTAAATGCTCAGATCCAGAGTCAAATGACTGTGTGGAGCCCTAATGGATTTAGCAGAGTAGCCTGCTTAGGACAGATTGCTTCCATGGTAACTCTTGACTCACCTTAAGACTTTCTCTTAGCAATCACTTCATGGGCCATAATAGTCAAAGGAATTGAAGCCCTGTTAAATTCTGAACAACCTATGGAACTGGTATGGCAGATAGGATTACACATGGAGCTATAACTGAGACAGTAAGACAGGACACTTGGCTCAATTTGGCAAAGCCATGACCAGAGAAAAGCAAGATAAGGCAAGGGAAGAGCGCATGTGTGAAAACTGTCTGAAAGACGGGAGAGGGTAAAGTTAAATTATCATAATTCCTCCAGAGGTAAATTTAGATAGCTACATCAATTCCAGCTTTTTTCCTTTTAGATTATACTTGTGTCATGCTTTCATTCTACAAGCAACTTCACAGGATATGCCATTCTCTTCTCTAAGCCAGTCAGGTTATAATTGTAACTTCTAAGGCTGTAAACTTCAAAGTCTGTAAATAACAGCTAAGAAAAAATAACAAAAAACCAATGCAAAATATCCTACATTTTATCGTATTAGTCCTGATATCCCTTCTAATTGTCTATTAGCATGAGTAAGGCATAAATAACAGTAAGTTAAGACTGTATGAAACAGCAAAAGGCCTTCTATCTAATCTGAGGCTCTGGCAGGTACTTATGAAAAACAGACAGCTAAAAGAGAGGTATAACCCCTCAGTTATCAAAAAACCCCTTTTCTACCATTATTTTTTGAAGATTTTTGATCCTATTTATGTTTCCAATTAGATCCAAAGATTTTTATGTCTTGTATGAAAATATATCAACTAAGCTCCCCTCCTAATACTTTTTTCATCTGCTTCAGTTCTCTAGCAAAACTCAGCAATAAGCCTGTGAAATTCTTCTTTTTAATGCCATATGTGACTTTAGAAACTTGTATCTTACTGTTTTTCAGTTTCCTCTTTCCCAGGAAGAAGAGTTATAGTCTTTTAATCAGTCCTCATACAGCAACGTTATAATATAATTTGTAATTTTTTTTGTCCTCCTTTCTTTCTATTTGTATTCTATTCCATAAGTTTCAAGATGGGAGGGTGAGACCTGCACACAGTCCTAAAGACAGTGAAAGAATAAAGGGTTTAAACTTAATGGAATAATGGCATAATGAAATTTTCTGTTTTACTCTTTATTTCTTTCTTAATAATTTGTGATGTCCAGTTTAACCATTCAAGCAACGATGTTCACTTAGCTAATTCAATTCTACTTCAGAAATAAATCTGCTATGATTCCAGGATCTTTGGACTCATCACAGTTTTTGGATAACCATAATTTCTTTTCCACTGTGAACGACAGAAAGTTTATTTTATTTGATATTTTACTCTTCTTTCCCTTTCCTCTGGATCCTTCACTAAACCCAACGTTCAAATAAAAATACAAATAAACAACTTCTATCTACACATGACTTGTGCTTTTGTATTCTTCTTAAATTCTTTGTTGGATTTCACTCTTCAGTAGGTCAGCCTAAAGGCAACCTCTTGTATTTCTCCAGCACAGCTCCTTCTGAGATTTTTTGTAATCAATGTCCTACACCTGCAGTGGGTCTCCTGATCTCAGCTGTACTCCATTTCCTCTCACTAATGAATACGCTGTCTGTGTGTTCAACATGGAGCAATCTCTCAGGGCATAGGCTGAGCCTCTGCCCTTCCTGAGTTCAAAAAGTCAGATTGGTACCAGCTGTTCTTTCACTGATCAACAGTTACGTGGTCCATTCTAAAACAGAGTTTTGGGTGGCAGGTTCACAGTTTATATTCATGCTTCCAACTCAGGTTTCCCCTGACCTGATGTATCATTTAAGCATTATGTGGTAGAACAAATAGAACTTTTTGCTTCAAGTTATCTCCCAGATTTAGTAGAGTCTGCACAATGTAACCCAAGACAGTTCTTCCTGGAATTCTGCAAGGAACAAAATATCAGAAATATAAATATGAAACTATTAGTTCTGACTTGCTGACTTTAGAGTTGTGGAGATCACTATGATTCTACTAAAACTGCTCTCTCTCAATTCCTTAGAAGTATCTGTATGTTACAGTATAGGTAAAATTTTACATTTATAGCAGAGTTTGAAAAGTTTATTCTTTGTGCACAAATCAGCATCTCATTCGTCTAAGAGAACCAGGAAAACACCCCTTCTCACCTTTACTAGATATAACAGAGCATGGGAATGAAGAACAGTTTCACTTAGTTTGTCTTAGAATTGACCACTGCTAAACCCAAATGTCAAGGAGTGGAACACTGTTTTCTGTCAGCAGCATCTGTCTCCCTGGCAAATTCCTCAGAAAATTATATTGGCAGCTTTGGAGTAGCCTCTAGGTCTGTCATGAAGCTACCTTTGTCCTTGTAACACTGTTTTATAGTGATTCAATTTGTTTCTGAATGATGTCTGCAATTTTTATGCAATTAAACTGCAACACAAATCACTTATGGGATCTCTAAACCAATATTTTTATGGAAATATGCAATATTTATTAACTATTCGCATTCTCCCTACCATTATTTGTTATAATAAATAAGAATTACAACACAAATTATTAATTTGCCAGCCTGGAAATATTCCAGCCTTTACATTGATTTAGTCCTTTGTCAATACTCCTGGTTTCTACTTAGTTATACTGACATTTTTCAGACTCTTATACTCAAGTTTAATCCATGACAGTTTTATCTATTATCAGTTAATCTATGCAATTAAAACCCCATGTAACCTGCTTAATGTTATGTCTTACCAGATGAGTCTGTGTAACTGGTTACATAATAATTTTCTTTTATATCCAGCATCATCTTATTCTTGGAGATAAACCACTGAAAAGAAACTGGTAAAAGCTTTGCAACCCAGATTAAAAACAGAATCATCTCTGCTGATGAATATATAGGACCTGATTTAGCATCCATTAAGCCAAATGATAAGTTACTTCCTTGAGTTCACATAGACCAATATATTAAGCAAAATATAGATTTGTGAATTAATATAATCTTAAACAAAGATTTCCTGACAAATCCAGAGATCTAGAAAGCCACAGTCCTAAAATAACTTTAAAATCCTACCTTCTACTACTCCTAATGGGTTGATTTGAAACTTTTTATTCTTTTAGCAAATAAATTCTGAAATAATAAGAACATTTTCTGAGAAATACTGAGATATGTTTTTTAATAAATATTTCTCTATGAGAACAGAAGGAACCCTTAGTCAGCTTCAAATAATTCAACATCTCATCAAAATTCTTGCTGATATTATGGAGAATTAGGTACTTTATTTCTTTAGAAACAATATGAAACAGCTCTTGCTAGTTACATACCTAAAAACTTGTGAGGTGGATGTTCAGATTCTAAAGGGATTTGAATCCAAATATTTTAAATATTAAGAAAAAAAATTTTTATTTCAAAATTTTGACTTATTAATAAATTAATATTTTTTAACATTAAAAGTGCTGATGAAGTTACATCTTACTGAAACACAGGCTATTTACTTCCATGCATTAAAATATTTTTTTATATTAAAGAATATCTATTTTTCTAGCATTATTGTCTTTTGTATTAAGGCTCTTTGAAATAACAGCTATGCATTGTATGAAAAGATATCAAGTAATGTAAAAGCATTATTTTTTGTAAGAGCTCAAGTGTAATGTTTAAGTTGTAATGTTAAGAAATATATATTTATGTTATTTCACTGATTAATTTGAGTGGTTTGAAATTTAGGATGTCATAGCATAAAAATATGTAAAATGCTTACAATATTTCTGACATATTATTGAAGTAGTCATGTAAAACCAAAATAAGATTACTTTATTAAGTAACAGATAAAGCATAAACCCCATAGCAGATAGGGGATTTTTAAGATCATCTAGTTCCAGCCCTACTGTCTTGGGCAGGGACACCTTCCACTAGACCAGGTTGTTCAGAGACCATCCTAGCTGGCCTTGAACACATGAATACATCCTAAATAATACTTACAAACCTTTAGCTGAGGTATTCTCTGGGGATATGCACATGAAAAATGCCACAATTTCCACAAGATGTATGATATGAGATATTTGCTTCCAGCTAAGACGCTGAGTTTATGATGATAAATGCCAATATTTTTAAGGTCTTTAAGTTGTCATGATATGCGATTGATTTTCACAATAAGACATGTTTATTTTTATTATTTTTACTTTTAGAGCAATCAATCACTTTTTAATATGTGATCAAAAGAATTGGAGGGAAAAAAAAAGAGTCTTAATTGTCATAATCAATTGGTCACCAGTGGCCGACAGACCATATCTTAGGACATTAAAATTTAGGTGTCCCAAATTCAGCTTCTCAGAACAAAATTTAAAAGTTGCGTTTTGCAATGGATCAGTGTTTGCAGGTCAATATATTCTTCAGTATATCCATTGCTGCACTGATTCGTGCTAGCAAAGCTTAACCCCAAAGTACTTAAAAATCAGCCACTTAATATCAGGATCCAATGTCAGTGCCTTATTAAGTGACTTTGATCTCACTTGAATTATTGTTATATCTTTATCCTACTGCAGCTCCTTTCTTTCACCAGTCCCACTCCATTCTAGAAGGGATCTGCACAGCTGTGCTGCTGTGGCACCAGAGTCCCTCCGATGGGGCACTCCAGAGCTGTGTGCCTGACCCTTTCCTCACTCACAGGCTTGTCATCCTCTCCCACAGTGAAGCCTAGACCGAGTAAGACAGCACTTTTCCTCTCATGGGCCTTAGGTGTTAAAGCACTGGAAACAAACATTCTAGATAGTAGCAGTTGCTCACCTGTCATATCTCCTGAGCTATTCCCAACACAATCCAGGATGGTGACTCAGCTGGAGTGTTAAGCAGATGTATAAGAATTTCGCACATGCTTGCTGCTTGTTATACGGTTAGGTTACCTTTCAGATAGTTCAGATTACTCTGCAAACACTGCAAAAACAAATGTCTAATTTTCAAAACATGCAGCAGAAAGAAATTAGTATCTGCTTTGTTGGTTAGAAAAAAATGATTAAATTTTTATTCTTCCCCCCAAAGTCATATCTGCAAGCTAAGCATGTGCTTGACCCACTTTATCAAATTCTTCCTAGATACAGAATTTCTCTGTCACAAATGAAAGCAGTTTTCAGTAGTGAGAGACCTAGTCATTATTATTTTTAATGTTATGCTTTGGTTGTGAAGACCAAAAGGCTAACAGCTTGTAACACTGTTTGAAACATTGCTTGCAGATGGCAACTCTTGCAAATTGCCATTTTATCAGTGTGTAATACTTATAAGTTCTTGACATTTAAATTTTTTTAAATAGTTTTGCTGTGATTAATCAAACCTATCAAATAAAAGTGCAGTTAAAAAAAGATTTGTAGTACACACCAAAAAGTGAAAACCAAACAAAATTGATTCATAGAAATGTGTCTGTGTAAGTACAGGAAAACCATCTTCATATAGTATGAGGGAGGGAAGAAGGCAGGGGAAGAGAAAGAAAAAAATTGAGAAATTCTCTTTCAAACATTCCATAGTTTCACAAAGATATATGGGTACCAGAAAACAACCAATAGCCAACCAATTTTTCTTGCAAGTGACTAGGAACATAGCCTTTCCAATTTCTCTTTGCTTGTTAATGTGAAGAAAATGGGTTCTGCTACATGCTTTAACTGTGAAAAATGTTTTTTTTGTTGTTGTTGGTAGAGTACTTTTTATTTGAGAAAAAAACATAATATGATTTCTGTTTCCAGTTCATCATTTGTATTTCTGACTTCAGGTTTGATTTGCTAAGGAAGATTTGTGTATGTTTGATGTGATTTTGCTAGAGCTTGCTTATACATTTGATAAAAGAAGTGAAGAATTACAAAGATACTTACCAGCATACAAATGAAGCAGAAAAAGAAGCATATAGAATTCAAATGTGGGGATAAGAACCCAGCCTTTGTGTGCTCATACTCCTGGTAATCGCATTAGCACAGCTTGAATTTAGAAAGTGCTTTATGCAAAAATGTATAAAGGAGCACCTTTGTAATGCACTCACTAAGAATAAACAAAATGAAGGACTGTAGAGAATTGTCATGGCATGCGCTAGGTCAGGCGCTTCTCCCAAAGAGGGATTTAGTATCTCTTTTTCACCCAGAAACAATAAATACAATTCATTGTTCAATCACACATCCTTTCACTTACATAAATGCTTTTCTTTGATTTTGTAGGCTGTCACAGTTAGTACTTCTGGATCGGGAAATGGATATTGGGTAGCCATTCCTTGCTTTTTTCATCATTTATATAGTCTATGTGCTTGTCCTCAGTAAACTTGTCCAAAGCATTTAAATACAGAGTTTTTGAAATTGAAAGTCTAAAGAAAAAAACTCAATCCCAAACCCTAGGACAAAACCAAAAAACCAAAACAACAAAACTGAAAACTAAGGAACTACAATAATTCTTAAGTTTTATCATTTTCACTTCTATTCCCATAGCTGAGGCACTAAGGTCAAAGGCCACAAAAATATTTGAATACCTTTGACAATACTTCCTTCTAAAAAAACAGAACCAGAAGTGGAAGGTGGAAGCTCATATTATTAGTCTGAAACGTTCACTCAAATATTCTTCCACAGGATCCAAAATCCAAATTTTTTTTTTTNTTACTCCAGCAGGTAAACCTTGTTGATGATGACTGCTTCTCCTGAAAGAGTAATCTTTACAGAGGTCATAGGTCAGTTTGCCTCTTCTCCAACTCACTTTATTCTGACTTCCCTGCAGTTTCCAGCCCTGTAACACACGTCCTGGGACAGGCCTGCAGGTTACCCATACCACAGGGATATGAGCTCCCTGTGTATGGTAATTCTTCATCATTACGTAGTGTACTGTAGTCTAGGCTTCCCTGTTCACTTTCTGTGTCCTCATAGCTACTTTTAACTGTAGATATATGTTTAAGTCCATGTTTGTTCCCTAATTTATTGCTCAGAATCACAGAAGAATGCAGGCTGGAAGGAACCTCTGAAGATAAACTAGTTTCTTTATACTAAGAACTACCCTATGTTTGAGCAGAGACTCATCACAGCTTATCAACTCTTTGGTTTAAGGCAGGAACAATTTGGAAAAGGGCAGTGGGAATTAAGAAATTATATGGCATAGGCAGATAAGAGGCGCTGCTTCTGCCATACACCACCTGGTACCAGCTATGGACCTCAGAGTACGTCTGTTAGCTGGCAATTTTGGCAGTGTCACTGCCTGTCTGAGAGAAAACTGCTCTCCTGATCCACTGCTCTGGGTCCAGGTATCACTAAAGGAGTGGGGTAGAGCACAAAGCACAGGCAGCAACTTAACCAAAGTATATCAGAATCAGCTCTTGTCACCAGGACCTCGTTGGTACACACTGTGTTGTTAATGACATATCAGCTGTGCACAAAGTATAACCTACCCATAAAAAAAAATATTTTGGAGATGTCAAAATAAATATGTGATCTTCCCCTTGGATATTAGCAATTTATTTTTAGAAGCATTTTTGACAAAAATATGTTCAAGATTTTTGAAATGTAAAGAAAACAGAAAGTAATGACCATCTTCATATTATATCAGATTCCTATTACCCTTTTTTTAGAGTAACTGAAACAATGATTCTGAATTCCCTGTAGACAGCCACACAAAGATCTCCTTTGCAAGTTGTTTAATAGTTTCAGATGTGAACAGCTGTTCCAATATTTCTCAAAAAAATTCTAAAGCCAGACACTGGGCTGATCTATCATTCACAGTTTTGCATATGCTTGTTGGTTAGTTTGCTCATTTTGCCCCTTAATATATTTTGCCTTATACATTTTCACCTTTACAATAAAACTGATATAGTCAACCAACTGCTGTCACGCTTTTAGACAACTTTTGAAATAATTTTAAATAAAAATGCATTTAACACCTAATCTTTTCTGTTAGCCTTCACTTTTCTGTTATGGATAAAGAAAATAAGCAATTCTGCTCTAATTTTATACCTAAGTTAAGGCAGGGTTTTGGAGCTTCATTTTGCTCTCCCTCAAACAATTGCAATATTGTATTAAAATTCTAAACTATTTTGCATGATATAAATCATCCTAACCCTTTTTTTGTTTTATTGTAAGAATGACATACACCATTTTTTTACAAATGAAGTTGTTAGCTTTTTAATGCTTTATGTGAAATAGAATATTCTTTCAGCTGAAGCTTAGAGAAGATTCAACATATATTTATTTGTGTTTCAAACACAATGGAATAATTATGTCCTCAGCATAAAAATATGGATTGTGGTGCAAGAAATGTGGCAACTGGGAAACTGGTATAAAACAGTTATGTGCAGAATGTTCCAAATTCTCTACCTTTCTCCACCTTTCTCCACCTTTCTCCACTTTTCTCTTATAAAAAGAACAGTGGTGAAAATATCTCTAATTTTACATACCAGTTTGAACAATAGTTGTTTTCAACCAGGCTAATTAAAAAAATTCTCTGAAACTAGGAAAAAGACACTAATGGAAAGATATAAGTTAACTGCTTTCAAGTTGCTGATGTGTAAGTTTATATTGTCAGTAGTACCAAAATACCCCAGGTGAAATTAGAAATGCACTGCATTGAAAAAATAATAACAGGAAAATAATTATTTTTAAAAGCCTACTAAAAAATATATATATATGCTCGCTCCTGTTAATGCAAAACTATTGCTAATTTCAAAACACAAGCAATAATTATACTGATTTCTTTTACTGGGCTGAAACAAAATAATGGACACAGTGCATCATCAAAATGGTAACAAACGTTAAGTCAGAGAAAACTAATTCCCTACAGCCTCTTAGAGAGACTTGATTTTTTTTAACTGCATCTAGTGGTGAGATTATTTTCTATATGACTTTATAGAACAATTAAAATATAATTATCAGGTGTGCCATGCATATTACATGTGACTCAAAGTAAATTAAAGAATGATAATTTTATAATTTTCATTTTGTGTTAACCATATATATTGAATCCATGATCACTGCAGGGAAATGTGATGGGTTTTTTTTTCCCAATGATATTTTGTGAACTGTAGAAGCAAGATATTTTATTGGTTATATGTAGTCTCTTTGGAATGCCTTTGTTTTGAAGCTATTTCAGCTTGATTTAGTTTTTAAATCCAGGATGAAAGCCTAGTTTCTTGAGGTAGCTATATCTGTTCATTGAATTGATGCCAGAGATGCTAGTTCCAGATGTATTTCTTTAGTTTGACTAGTTTTATTATGCTATGATACTTTGCTCAAGTGATATGGTAAAAAAGCTGATGGTGTACAACAATGTCTGGGTCAAAACAGAGCAAAAGCACACAAAATATTTTGCAATTTCTTTGAACACTCAGTCCTAGAAATACACAAAAAAACTACATGAGCATCAGACCAAATATTACACACAGACAAAAAAAAAAAAAAGTCTTTCTGCTCTTATTCCTTTCCTAATTAGTTTCAGTCCCAAGGCAACCAATTAATTATATCCTTTGAAAATGAACTTTTCCCCTCCTAAATTCATTCAAGCCCTTCTTTTCCTCAGTCTTCGGGCTCTGCATTTTCCATTTCAAATTTTAAATCATTTGTAAATACTAAAAATAAAAAAAAAAATCCTTACATTTTTAACATTCTGCTGTTAATTTCAAAAGTTCTAAAACAAACAAAAAATAATCCTTCAAAGTGCTTATTCTATCTAGTGAAATAAGTGTGGATATCCTGAGTAAACAGGATGCCTTAAAATTGCACAATGAAAGAATGCTCTGCAAAGACTTACTGGAAGGAAGGACAGCAAGGGGTGAGGAGGACAGAGAGTGAATGAAGGGGACCATATTGTTGTAAGCAGCATTTGTGAAATCAAGGTTGTTGGTTTTCCTCTCCTCACCCCCCTTATAATCACACATACATGAAAATTGACACAGAAGCTTACAGACCCAGTGTTTAAGTAACTTGCTTGAGACTGGAACTGCTGCCTTTCATTATTTACACACACCTCTTTAACCTGCGTTGTTATGAAAAGCAACCATAATCATTCTGAAAAGACAGTACATGCTTGAAATACCTTCCAGATTTCCAACAGGATCTAACTGTCAGTTTGCAGATGCACTGATTGCATACACAGAGGAGTGTTATATTCTGCCAAATAATCCCAAACCTATACAGCTGATTTTTTAACATAAAAAATAATATTTTTCCCCTTGAGATAGTGTCATCCAATACCATCTGTGCTGGCTGCAATTTTAGTCATAAATCCTTGTTGTATTCATTAGAGATTCATTTTTCAAAACAGCTAATTTTCATCTCAGATTCAGACACACACTAATTTCTTTGCTTCTTTCTTGCTGAGAGGTCTGATATAACAGTCTATCACTGAAAGGGTTTGGTATTTGCCCAAAACAAAATAGGCTCATTTCCTTGCATGGGATTAGTTTCCTTAATAGATCTAGAACTTGGAATCATTAAATACCAAAAAAATATTCTCTTCATGTAACAGAAACTATTAAAAGGCCTGTGGGAGGTAACATGACAATGTTCACACTGAAATTAATATTAAAACTAATAAAACTCAGAGGGAAAAATCTGTGCAGGTAGAAAAAAAATCAAGACATGGATATATGAGAATGGAAGGAACACAGCAGCAACATTAAATTTGAGCATAATTTGGGTTTTTTTTTTGATTTCTCTTGAAGGTGATACATCAGATTAGTAGAGTCCGGATGACAGAAAATATATATAGGTTGACTGTCATTCAGAATTTTTGTCATGCATGACAAATTTCTACATAATTTTGCTGTAAATAGGGTACTTAGACACCCTTCAGGAGAAATTAGTACATCATGAAGATTACAGTAAAAAACATTTATTCCCCAAATATTTTACAACATAACAAAGGAAGTGCACATTCAAAACAATCACTTATTTAACCCATATTTCATCTATTAATCTATGAGGATGATATGAGAGATTGTGGAAAGCCTTGCTGAAGTCAGGATCAACAACACTGCACCTTCCCTCTCTGATGAGCTAGCTACTTCATAGAATCTGTATTGGGTCTGCATGGCCAGGTTTTTGGTATCTGTGGGGGCCTACAGGGTGGCTTCTGTGAGAAGCTGCTGGAAGCTTCCTCCATGTCTCGCAGAGACAATCCTTGGCAGGTCCATAGATGGACATGCTGCTGGTCAAGGCTGGGCCAATTAGTGATGATGCTAATATATGTAAGAAGAGAGGGGAAAAAAAAGTTTTTTCACAGTGGTAATTGTGGCCAAAAAAGAGCAGAGTGAGAACTTGTGAGAGGAACAGCTATGCACACACCACGGTCAGTGGAGAAGGAGGTGGAGGTGCTGCAGGCACCAGAGATGGGATTGCTCTGCAGCCTGTGGTGAAGACCATGGTGAGGCAGCCGGTCTCCTGCAGCCCATGGAGGACCATAGGGATGCAGAGATCCACCTGCAGCCCACGGAGGAGCCCCATGCCAGAGCATATGGATGTTTGAGAGGAAGATCTGACTCCACAGGAGGCCCATGGAGAGAGGACCCCCCTCTGGAGCAGTCTGTCTTTGGAGGACTGCACCCTGTGGAAGAGTGACCCACACTGCAGCAGTTTGAGGGGTGCTGTTGTCCATGGGATAGACTCACATTAGAGCAGTTGGTAAGGAACTGTTGTTCTTATGTTGGAGAAGTTCACAGAGAACTGTGTCCCGTGGGAGGGACCCCATGGTGCAGCAGCAGAACGACTCCTCTCCCTGAGCAGTGGAGAAGCCATGGATGATGCACTGACCTTAACCCCCACTCCTTGTCTCCTTGTGATGCTGGGTAGGAGGTAGACCTGGGATGCTGTAGTTTGGACTAGGTGATCTTTGGAAATCAGACAGCTTTCCAGGATCATTTGCCATGGGATTATTGGAAGCAGAGTCCTAAATGGGGCAAATTCCGCTCCCCTTAGATCCAAGGTCGTGATCCTTCAATTTGCTATTTTTACCCCTGAAATCCACTATCTCACAGTCACTGCAGCCAAGACTGCTCCCAGATTTCATATCTAAGGCCAGTTCTTCCTTGTTTGTTGGTATCAGGTCCAGCAGAACATTTTGTATTTTTTGCTCCTTGGTCACCCATGTCAGGAAGTTATCAGCAGCACTCCTGGAGCATAAAATTAATTCAATCATCTTTCTGAATGGATTTTGTCTTGTAGTCGATTTTGAGCAGCAATGAAATTTCATTTGGCTTCAACACAGAATTGTGGATTCTCAGAGACAGGATTCAGTTCAAAATAAGGATAGCAAGTGAGGTTGTTGCCTGTACTTTAGGTATCTAACTTGGGAATAAGTGTATTGTTTTTCATGTATAATTTAATGTACAGAGTATGTTTCCTTGGCCTATGACAATCCATTTAGAATATATGATGATTTCCATATATAAGCATCTACATCTAGACATCCTAATTTCAAACTCATGTCAGGCAAGATATGGACTCCCACTATATCTGTTTCCTCAACTGACATAACAAAGAATCCTAGTTTATATTTTAGATCCTCTGTTGAATACAGCTGGGAAAAAAACCCAATAATTGAAAACAAACCCACAACAAAACAAAAAAATTATCAGGTTAAAACATAGTGAAAGAAGCAGATACATTTAAACATATTAGAGGACAGAATGATCGAAAACCCTTTACATTAGAAAATCAGCTCAATGATTTTATCATATTAGTTTATTCCTTAAGTAAAATATGAGTGCTAAAATCAGATAGGAAAGAATGAAGATAATTCTGATTATGCAATAAAATAAAATAAAAATGTGACAAAAAATAGAGAAAACATAAATAATTTTTTGGTGTGTAAATCATGCACAGAAAAGCATGGCAGCACTTTCTTAGATATAGCAAAACAACCGGAAAAAGTAATGATCATAAGAGTAATGAAAAATTATGTACAAGACGTTTTTGAGGTGACCTAATTGCAGTTTTCCAGTACTTAAAGGGAGCCTCCAAGAAAACTGAAGGGGGACTTTTTGCAAGTGTAAATAAGGAGCCTGAATCTATGTAAAAATACTGTAAGATCAGAATATAGCACAAGTTTGGGCAAAGTGCAGAACACACAGTGAACAACAGTACACTGAAAGTCAAGAACTGTGAAAAAAAATAATAAATTATTCATTAACAACATCACACAGCATAGCAAAAGTAACCATGGTTTTTTCCTCATTACTGCACATTATTTGAACTTTTTGAAAACCAGACTCCAAATCAGACAGCTGTTCATAACATGTGGAGAGGGAACAAGTGGTTCCAAAAGGGATCTCATGAAAGCTCTTGATGCTCCCTTCTGAAGTAATGAACATTTCATTGCAGAGGAAAGAGCATTACCTCATTGCACAAACAGCAAATAGACAGGTATATATTATCAATTTCACTGTCCTGGTAAATGGAAAAATCTTGAAGAGACATGTAGGAAAGTCCTTATTACATTAAAGGATATGTGTTGATGGGTGAGTTTATGCAGATTTGTTACATCTATATGCAGACTACGCTTCAGATTCATAAAAGGAAACAAAAATGTTGTAAGTTGGATGGTTTACAGTGTAAGTTCAGTTTTCCTTGCATGAGAGGCTGAGGAGAACATAGAAATTGAGACTAAATATATTGCCTATTATTTCCTTCTCCATCATAATCCTTTTTTCTGTCTCATTATGCTGCATTATCTTTATTTTGGATCCTTTATGTGCATTTATTATGATAAATCCTCTGTCATTTTGTTCAACTATTAGTCAATTTAACCATCAATCTGTGTAGTCATTTTTCAGACTAAAGCTGTATTTTAACCTACATTTCAGATTTATTGGAACTGAAACATTTTAGTATGAATTACACCTAAATAATATATATATAGATATTGTATGCACATAAAATCTGCTGTCGTTTTCAGAATCAAGGTGAAAGACAGTTATTGAGAGATAATTGTTGCTATTTATGGGAAATGGGTTCTCATTAAAAATAAAGGTTAAATGAAGAAGTTAGTTCTTTCCTGGGAATGCAACTTACATTTCTTTGTGAAGTGGCCGCTTTTAATAGCAAAAAAAGCTAAATTCAGATTTGCTATATAATAGACCTCCTTCCTTATTAAAGTTTTTTTGGACTTAATAAAACAAACTTAAAGTTTATTTTGGTTCATGCTTGGCTTCCTTCCTAAAGCAAATGTTTCTGGAACCTTAAAAGAAAATCCCTTTGAAGAAAATCCCTTCAGACATTTCATAATTATAAGATTATGAAATATATATTCCCATATAAATGCTAAATTCTGAATACCAATTTCTTGGTGGAACAGATAATTGAAAACCAAACTTTTAACTTCCAGTTAGGATATGTAAATACTCCAAAGGTGAAAATAAAATAACCTAAAGGCCCCACAAATACGTGAAAAAGGTAAAGAAGGGATCTTCCCCAGTAAATATGTCCTAAATTATTTTTTCCTTCAGCTCAGGCCTTGTGGTAAAAGTTATGATAGTCAGATATTTTATAAGGAAAAGGATTAAAATAGAAGTTGCAATGAGTCCAGATAATTTTTTGACAGTACCACTGCTGAAAAAAATGTTTCTACTCCTCAGTGGCAGACCCAATTCACATCTACTTGCAAGAGAATGGTAGCTATGCAGAATGACAGGCTAGATATTAAACAAAACAAAACCAAAAATTCTAGGTAACATTTAGTATCACTAAAGTTGCTAACTTTAAACTGGAGTTCACGTGAAGTTCTTGGTTAGAGATATGCAGAAGGAAGCACTTTTATGTCTATTGTCTTGGCAAATGTTAAAAGAGAGGTTTCTGGTCTAATGAATTTTCTGGTTTAAATTGTCAGCTGATGTTATATTTGAAACACTTTTTTTGGACAATAATTTCAAATTATGTGTTCTGAACCAAACTGAGGTCAAATTTGCAGAGACATTAGCTGAGGAGATAATCTTCATGCAGTTCCAAATATCAACTTCAATACTGACAATTCTTGATACATGAAATATAGAAGCTCTTTAAAGAACTCCAATGTGGTAGAGAAATAACCATTGATGAAAAGGTCCTCTGGTAAAACATATTCTTTTGCTGAAGCTCTTGCTTTAAAAGTGCTAGGAGAACTACAAATATAAGCACTGCTTTAAAAGTCTTGAAGAAAGCTCATTATTAAATGTTTCAGTTTTCCATTCTTTAGGTATTAAAGGAGTACCTGTTTTTCATTATGTGGCACTGATATATTTTACTATTCTCTAGCTCTTTAACTCTTGGTGAAACATTCTGTTTGGATTTTTCTAGACTGTTTTATTTATGTTTTTAAAATACAGAAAAAAAAAATGGCTTAAAAAAAAAAAATCCATGACTAATGGCTTAAAAATTGGTAACAGCAGGTTATTTAACAGAATTGTGCAAAAGTAACTGAGGCAAGAAAGAATAAAACTCTCCAAAGTACAGCAAAGCCAGTGTGACACCTACCTAGAGAGCAAATCTTCTAAACCCAGCAATTCATTCTCTTTTTTCTCACTGCAAGTGTTGCCTTCAAAACAATGCTACCCAAGAGAGATACAATTGCTGTTTTAATTACAACTCACAAAAGAGAAAGCAACAGATGTATAAACATATTTTAAGTATTTATTAAATATCTGCTGAATTGTTATAGTCCTGTTGGCTCGTTAGTAAAATCTCCATGGATTAACTACTGATTCCCAACACCTTCATCTACAAAGACGTAAGGAAGATTTGCATTCTCACCTTATGTACACTCATTATAATTTCTTTTATACGTTGCTAATTATAAGACCTTATATTTCTTTGCTCTTTTGTGAGGTCTCACAGAATTGCTGACTATAAAAAATCTATAAAAGAGTCCACTGAATAAATATACCAAACTATTAAGTTCTTTTTCAAACTGATCAAGGTTAAGAAGCATCAACTAACAAATAAAGCAAAAACAAAGACAAAAAGGGGGTGAGGGAGAAGGGAAAAAAAGCCTCAGTTCTTGGAAAATTAAGACTGTGAGGATTTTTCTTATAAAGCCAATGATAATTTTCATCCCACAGCACAGAGGTTTAGAATTTCCTTCTTTTATATTATATTTCTGAATATAATTCAAGACTGACAAACATTTAGATGTGATGATTTCTTAATATACATAATCAGGAATAACTGCCGTACATTTTGCATAATACTATATGAACTTTTCAGAAGGTACATTACAAATTTCACTTTCTGGACCTGCGAGAGATTTTATTAAAAGTGTATGGCCCTCAGAAGTGGAAAAAAGAGCTTTTTCCCATTTCTTTTCCCCACCATTCCACAGGATGACCAAAAGTAAAAAAATATATGAATCCATATTATAATAATCTCTCACTGTGCTTGATATCAAATTAGTAGCTTCATCCCTTAGCTTTCACCCAAATGTCACAACTATCCAGTATTCCTTCTCTTTTCCTCTAAGGATTCCATTCCATAGGTTAGTAGTACTTGAACTATAATGCAAGGACATGTCTATCCTGAAGGATATCCTAAACATGAATGACTGAGATAAATTAAACAAAGAAGGATATTCATTGCATTAAGCAGCAACTACACCAGTATTCTTTTGTATTTGAATTTTTCATTTATGAGATAAAAGTTTCATGTTAAGTAAACATACTGGGCAGGAGTAATTTTCCTATATATAAGAATTCAGTTTAATTTAGGTGCTCTGGTCTTCACTTGCAACTGAAGACTGAAAATATCTCTTGGTCATCTGAGTTCAATGCAGATGCCTATGATATGCAAGGATATTTCAAATGGTACCTATTGGCTTTATCCAAGGAAAAGAAACAAGTCTCAAGGGTGGTATAGCTTTTGAGATTAGTATTACTACACTTAAGGTTTTATATATAGATATTTACATGTGTTTGTGAGTCTAAACTTCACTGGAGAACTAATCTGTACAGACAATGTAAAGAGAAATACAGATGGCCAGCCTCAAGTTTTCTACTCAAGGGTGAGTGGAAACATCCTCTAGGTTACAATGACTCTGCCAACCAATTTTAATTTTTTTCTATTTTTATTGAAGGTTTAGGCACTTTTCTTATAAGCAGATGAACAGGTTGTTGTTGGTTTTTTTTTTTAAGAAAATTAATGTAGAAGAAGTGACATTTATAAAGCCTATGAGAAAAATATCAAGGTTGTTACATTTCTGGAATATGAAGGAATTGTCAGAAGACAGCATGCAGAGGAACTTGCGATGGGTCATAAAAACAGTGTTTTATTGAAACCATGATTTTCAGAACAAAGTGAAGCTATGAATTACAATTCCCAGGCTCATCAACTAAGCTATTTTGCTGATTTCATTCAAGGATGGAGAGATATAGGATGCAGTATGTTTTTATGAAAAATATTTTTTTCATGGTAAGTGGATCTTTCTGTCCTTTGTTGCCTGCTTGGGTCCCTTCTTGAGGACTTTCCTGAGGGCTCCATGAAACTTCCAGCAGTGGATTAAAAGTGAATGACTAAGGCAGTTATAGCTCTCACCTTTCAGTATGCTTACACTGAGCATACAATGGGCTGAAAACTGCTGCAGGTTTTGAACTGATTCAGGAGCAATCAGACTAGTTTTATTTTAGATGTAAAAACAGTGTCTAGTAAAAGACAGTGTAGGTGTTTTGGTTTAAGCCCAGCCAGCAACCCAGCACCACACAGCCACTCACTCTATCCCTCACCAGTAGGATCAGGGAGAGAATCAGAATGGTAAAGGCTGGAAACGCATGTGGGTTGAGATAAAGATACTTAAATAGGGAGGGCAAAAGCCACAAAAAAAGGAGAGAAAACCAAGGAATTAATTAATTAATTGCTTCCCATGAGCAGGCAGGTGTTCAGCCATCCCCAGGAAAGCAGGGCCCCATCAAATGTCAGAGGGACTTGGGAAGACAAACACCATCACTCCAAATTGTTTCCCCTCCCTCCTTCTTCCCCTCAGTTTTACATACTGAGTGTGATGTCATATTGTCTTGTTTGAGAGACAGGTGTCTGCTAAGGAAAGCAGGAGCTTCCCTTGGAAGGGGAGACACAACCCCTTTCCCTCCGAATTATTATAGTTTTGAAATTAAGGGGCTTTCAGGCAAAGATTTGAGAAATAAGAATAACAGTTCTTTACTAATACATATAAAACCAGGCAAACAAACCGCAGTAACTCTGTTTGGCAGAGTTACTTGGCAGCGATCCCAAGCAGAGCAGGCCCAGTGCAGCCTCTCTGGGCCCTCAGGCCTTTCCCTGCGCTGCAGTGCCGCTCACGGCCGCCAGGGGGCGCTGGCGGCTCCCGGTGAGCAGGGCGGGGGGCGATGGTTCCCCCGCGCCGGCAGGGGGCGCCAGAGCGAGCTCGGCCCTCACGCGGTAATGGCGGAGGAGAAGCTGCTGCACAAACACCTGGGGCAGCTGGTTCTGGGGCCCTGGCAGGACCCTCGGGAACAGCAGGCTGCAACAGCAATCCCGGTTGTAGATGAGATGTATCAAGTTCCAGAGCTGCAGCAGACCCCGAGAGGTCTTTGCAGGCAAGGGGTACGAGGCCGCAGCAGTGGCAGAGAAATGGCAACAGCAGGGGCAGGGGCAGCCTCAACCCGGCTCCTGGTGGACAGGGAAAGGCGGGCTTGGGATCCCAGGGTTCCAGGAGGAGACAGCAGAAGGCAGGAGCCTGCAAATGGCGATGGATTCCTTTCACCACCCGGGCAGCCTGTCTCTCATCATGGTGCTGGGATAAACAAGAAGAGCAGGGGCTGTACCCAGCTCCTATTCGCCAGTTTAAATCTCGCGGCAAAAAAGGGCATCTATCTGGACTCCTCCCCCTGTGGCCAGGTCTTTTTTCTCTCTTAAGTACCCAGCAATTTGTTCCTTAGCAACAAAGTATGAGCAAAATTCTTTAAGAAAAACAAAAGGGGAAAAGGTGACTCCTAAAACCCCAACACACATGGTTTGGAATATCCCCTTTGGGTCACCTGTCCCAGCTGTGTCTGCTCCCAACCTCCCATGTACCCCCAGCTTCCTCACCAGCTGGCCATATGAATGGCAGAAAAGACCTTGGCTCTGTGTAAGCCCTGCTCAGCAATAACAAACACATCTGTCTGTAATTAACCATTGAAGAAAGTTAACTGCACCCCAGACAAAACCATCACAGTAGGACAAGTAAAAGTCTCCGAATATCAGACTTTATTCAATTTCATGTCTGCCATATCTTTTTCTCCCTTTGTCTTTCTTCCAGAATGGATGAGTTCCACTGGGTCTATTTCTAACAGATTTTACCATCTTATGAAATGTTTTTAGCCAGAGCTCTAATAAATACATTTTCACTTCTTCCTGAAATACTTTCTTTCTTTCAATCAAAGAAGCTTTGGAGTCATAACTCCAGGTAAATAAAAAACATATTCTAGTATTCTTTTTCTGTATATTTTTGGCCAGATATAATTGTAAAAAAATGTCATCTCACCCAAATTTGCTCCATGATTGTAAGCTACTTTAATACCATCATTGATTTTATTTGCATAAAAGTCAATGTCAGAAATGGCAGACAATCCTGGTATTAAAATCCAGGATTAGTGTCTCAGGATTAAAAACAAAAAAACAAAACAAAAAAAAACCAAAAAAACCCCCAAAAAAACCCAGAAAACCAACAAACCCCCCAAAAACGCCCCCCCCCAAAAAAAACCCCAAAAAAAACCAAAAAAACCCCCACAAACCATGGAAGGGAAAAGTATTTATTAAAAATAACAACAGTAACTATAATGTGAAGCAGCATTACTGAATTTGATCAAAGGGTTACTTTCAAAGAAACAGATCCACTGCTTCTTTTCAAAAGATGTTCTTTGTAAGAAAGCATCTCTGTCAAAGTTTCAGGAATAACTACATGTACTTTTCTTGTGATGCGTTAAAAATCTATTTGATAGCCACAGTGGTTGATTTTGCCTTACTGTTGCTTGCAGCAAATAGGAAATAGGAAATAGGAAAGCAACTTAAATTTGGGCTACTGAAGTGGAGAAATATGGGAGATTGTAAAAAAGAAATTAGCAATCAAACATATTAAATGAGAATATAGCATAAGTATCACAGACAAGATCCTGAGTCAGTCTCCACTGAATTCTAAGTCAAACCTGCACTGACCAGAACTCTGCCACTCCAAAGAGAAAGGGTAAGTGGATTTTGACTCGTAAAGAAATAAAACGTGTGTTGAATGAAAAAAATTATTAATCACACAGAAAAGGTAATAAAGAACTCCAGAAACAGGTGTGAATCTACATGGGTAGATGAATAAAAGATACAGGGAAGGACTTCAGAATGCCTACACTTGTATTAAATTCTGTCTTCTCACCATATGAGACATTTAACTACAGGTATCACAAGACTATAGGGCTCATTAAATAATCAATTACTATATCTTTATTCTTCTTTTTGCCTCCTCAAGATATATGGGAAAAGAATCCAAAGAAATTTGATGCAGTAAAAAGGTTCAAGCTTCCCTTTTCTTCAGAGAGAAAAACTGTGACAGTGTGTAGCTCATTCCATTAGATGGGAACAGGTCAGCACTAGAACAACGCAACATCCATCATACCTTACTCCTGTGCCCATGAAAGATTCTGTCTGATGAGGCTGCTCTTTTCAGTTAATTTTGTCACTGATATTTACAGAACAAGAATTAGACCAGGCTTTGGATTATTTCACCCTGAGGAAAACTGGGTTATACAGTAAATCTCTGACTCTCCTACTGAAATCTCTTTTACCTCTGAAGCAGCCGTCTTGTACTCTTGATAACTAACTCCATTGCGATTTGACATTAATATGCTTACTTCCCTTTATAACTCAATACCATTTCCTATGTGCAATTTAAAAAAAAAAAAAAGATCTTCAGACTGACAAATTCATTCCAATTGGTCTTTCCTCCGGATATAAGGTGGTCTGAAATGCCGTGAACTCCTCCATGGGCAAAATGTCACAGTGTAAAAATACAGAACTGTAGAACCATGGGAAAATGGTTTCCAAATGCTTAAACTTTCAGTTGAGATGGATTCATGGAAGTGTGTATGAGGTATGATAAGTTTGTGGTATGAGAAGTAGAGCTGAGTGATTCCTGATGATAGGGGGAACAGCCTTTTCATAAAGGCTTCAGAGGCATGCAGAAGATTTAGCATCCAGTGAAATTTTCTTCTTCCTTACTCAATGTTTCTCGTTTCCCACTGGTTTGGGTTGGAACCCCATTCACAACTCATCTGAAAAACAGCTGTTTCTCTTTTCTTTCTTATTTTTCATACTACTGTACTTGTGCTGCTTCCCACCAAAGCTGGTGACGGCAACAAGATAAAATTAAAGTAATAGAGAGGATTTTATTAAAAAGCACCAACCCAAATTTGTGAATAGTTTGTGACTAAAGTAAAGGTTTTCTTGAGGCAATCAACTCTAATAATTTTTTTTTTAGCTAAGGATCATTTTGATTCGTGTCAATTAGAAATATTGTGGCAATATAGTGACTGAGCACTATGAGGGATAGGCAGAACGAGACCAAATAAGCCATGGAACAAGAGAACAAAACTGATATTTGCAATAACGCAAGGCTTACACAAGATATGCAGCTAGCGTTAACAGGATATTGTGGTTAAGACTATATATATATAAGAAAAGAGGAATTTGATATATAAAAAAGGATTTTGATATATAACGAAAATGCTTGCTTAAGAAATGTGGTTTATGCGTACATGCAAAGAACAAGGGTCAAGGAAAAGTCAGTGAAGAAGAGGAGAAGCCTTTCTCCCGAAGACCACCAGAAGCAGCCCCCACAACCACCAAAAGACCTCGACGCAGGCGTACTAGAACATGATGTGTCATCATGAGTGACCTAAAACTGTATAAATATTTAGAAGGAACTGCATTTGGTGTGCATGTTGGAGGGGCAGTGACCCCCCCGTGCACCCAGCACTGCTTGCTTGCCTTTTATCGCGAGCCCTTAATAAATTTTGGTTGACAATTACTTGGCACATTGGAGTTAGCCTTGATCATTTATAACAATGTCCATTCACTTGCCATTCTCATCTGTTTTCTGGACAGAAATCTGACACTGTCCACACAGCCAGTGATCAGCTTTTCGTCAGTCATCACCTCTTCTGTAAATCTGTACCATGTCTGATGGTGACACACTGCTAATTTATTTTGTTTGTAGAATTTTAGATGAAGACTTGTTCTATTCCTTACACAAGTAATAGAGTTTTCACTGCTTATCTTTCATTCTACAGCTTGCCTAGATTTGATAGTTTGGGTGTATGGAAACTGAAAATTATGCATCCAATGCAGGAAGAACAGGAGGGGAAGAAAAAGACAAAAAAGAAAATAAAGGAGGCAGCCTTGTTAATTCTGTTACATTTCGTTTTGGTTTAGGGTGTGTAAGAGGCAACACTGGAAACATTGAAAGGAGACAAAGGAAGTACAATAATTTTGATGTATGTCATATTTTATTAGAAAACAGTACTTTAGATGACTTGAGCTCTGACAGGTAAACAGAGGAGTAATGATATTTTTGTGTGTCCAGTTGTGTTTTAAATATCTGCAAGGATGGAGATTCCGCAATATCTCAGGGCAACCTGTTCCAGTGATTGCTCACAATTACAGTGTTGGGGGTTTTTTGCCCTTATGTTCAAGCAGAATTTCCCATATGTTGGGTTGTGCCCTTTTCTTCCTCTGTTTTCCTAGATCACCATCGACATGAGTCTGACATGAGTTCTCTGTGTTTTTTATTTCTCCCATCAATTATTTATCCACACTGTGAAAAGAACCCAGTACCTCTTCTTCAGGCTGAACACACACAGCACTCTGAGCTTTGTCATGGCTCCAGTCCTTTAATCATCTTTCTGGTCGTTGGTTGACTAGCTCCAGCAAATATATATATTTTGCACTGGAGAGCCCAGAAATGGACACAGCATTCAGCTGTGTCACATCAGTGGTAAGCAGAGGGAAAAGGTCACCTGTTTTTGGCCTCTGCCACATTAGCACTCTGCCTAATGCAGCTCAGGAGGCAGCTTTCCAGCTGGTCAGTCCCCAGCCAGTACTGGTGCATGGAAGTATTCCTCCCTAGGAGCAGCATCTTGTATTTTGCTTTGCAGATCTTTATGGTGTTCCTGTGCTCCTGCTTATCCATTTCCTCAGATTGTAGAAGTCTGTCTGAATGGGTTCTGAGCAGTCTTCTAGGCTACTGACCACTCCTCACATTGTCCTTAGTGTTCTTGATTTCTATGAAGTATTATACTGTGACCGCAATACTGCATTTTTAAAAGAGTTGAAAAATAAATGGAAATTGTGGAGAGCTTACATAATTTCATAATTATTTGAAGTATATTACTAAGTACTTTCTTTCTACAAATAATAAATAGACAACAATTAAATTATTTAATCAAATAATTGACAGGTGACTGCAGTTAGAAAGACAGCTGGTTTATTTCTTTACTTGTTTAAACATCAAATACCATTATTTCACCTAAGCAATCAAAGCATCTGATGTTATTTAGAGAGAATAATAGGATTCAAGAGACATATTCTCCTCTGTAGAGAATGAAATAATAGTTATAAGGATTGAAATATAAGTCTTGTTGTCTAGATGTACACAAATTTTATTATTTTGATGCATTTTCAAAGAAGAGTATATTGGCACTCTTCTTCTGGAAATCAGTAAAAAATATTAAAGGGAAAAGAAGTTTTCAAGTTTTATGAACTTGGCACTTTTTCTACATATTCTTTTGAGATTTTCTGATAGTATGCATATCAGAAATCACACTCTGTATATTACTTAATGCAAGTAAGAGAACATTAATAATGAACATTAATACCACTGTGTTGCAGATGAGTGACTTAGGATCTTTCAAAGAATCACCATCAAAGGAATTTGCAGAATGGTTTTCATATGAATTTACAGAAGTACAAGTTAATAAAATTTGATGGCAAGGTTCCCTCTATTAATTACTACATGGAAGAAACATACTTGGAAAAACTGTATCTTATCTTGTCCACAATTTGTGATTTGAAACCTCTTTAATCTTGCTTATTTTGTAGTCATTTTTGTTTGCAATAAATGAACATAAAATTAATCTTTCATTTTTTAATATTTCACGTACACTGCAGAAGTACCTAACAAGTAGTACAATAGTGTATAAAACTGAGTTTATGGTGGAGTTGTAATCATTCTAAATACCTTTTACAGGAAATGTCTTAAACAGGCACAGAAAAATAGGACTAACACATTTAATCCAGATTTGAAAGACTTTATATTGATCTCTGCCCTCCAGTGAAATTCTGTAATTGTCTCTAGTACTGGGATAGAAAGAATTCTGAAGACAATTTTAATCAAAAAAAATATTTTACTGACAGAAACAATTTCCTTCTGGCTACAAAACTTATAATTTTAAACAAGATTTTAGTCATCGGTTTCTAAAAACAAGCATAGTATATGCCAATTTATCTGGACTAGGTTAAAGGGTTTAATTTTCATATTACACAGTTCTGTTAAGTGGAAAAACTAATAGGGACAATAAATGTAATAATAGAAACTACAATTGTTTGGGTGGGTCTTCTGGTATATCAACTGCTTTTGAACTTCACACGTATATTAATATGAAATGTATCTTTTTAAAAAGCAAAAAAAAGGTAATATTAATTTAAATAGTTATAGGCATTTAACACTGACTGTCAGCTAAGAACAGAGCCGCTTCTCACTCCCCCACAGTGGGATGGTGGAGAGGATCGGAAGCGTAAAACGCAGAAAATTCGTGTGTTGAGATAAAGGCAGTTTAATGGGGAAAGCAAAAGCTAATCAGAGATGCAAAGCAAAACAGGGAATTCATTCACCGATTCCCAGGTATTCAGTCACCCAAGAAAAGCAGGGCTCCATCACATGTAATAGTTCCTTGGGAAAACAAATGCCATCATTCATCCTGGCCTTCCTCCTTCTTACACCAGCTTTATACGCTGAGCATGATGCCATATGGAGTGGAATATCCTTTGGGTCAGCTGGGCTCAGTTGTCCCAGCTGTGTCCCCTCCCAAATCCTTGTGCCTCCCCAGCCTTCTCACAGATGAGATGGGCTGAGGAGCAGAAAAGGCCTTGACTCACTGTAAGCACTGCTCAGCAATAACAACATTATTTCACGGTGGTATCAACGTTATTTCTAGCAGAAATCCAAAACACAGAGCCATATTACTTACTATGGAGAAAACTAACTCTACCCCAACCAAAACCAGTACCAATGCAAAAACAGACATATATATAGGAAAATAAAAGAAGCCTAGGGCCTACTCCTGAAGTCAGGCTGTGGTGTGTTGACACTGGCTGGATGCCAGATGTCCACCAAAAGTCACTCTGTCATTCCCCTTGTCAGCTGGAAAGCAGAGAGGACACATGATGAAAGGGTTGAGACAAGGACAGGAAGAGATCACTCACCAATTTCCATCATGGCCAAAGCAGACTTGTATTGGGGGAAATTAATTTAATTTGATACCAATCAAATCAGAGTAGAGTAAGAAGAAATAAAACCAAATTTTAAAATACTTTCCTCCCACCCTCTCTTCTTCTTGGATTCCACTCATGATTTCTCAGCGGCACATGGGGAAGGGAATGGGGGCTGTGGGCAGTTCATCTCATGTTGTCTCTGCCTCTCTTTCCTCCTCCCAGTCTTCTTCTGCTCCATTGTGGGGTCCCTCACACAGGTTGCAGATCTTTATGAACTGCTCCAGTGTGAATCCCTTACATGGAGCACAGACTTCCAGAAACAAATGCATCACCATGGGTCCTGTGGGGTTGTGGGGATGGGCAGGCCCCCTGTGGCCCTGCCTTGGAGGGAAGCCTCCTGAGAGATAAGAAGGATTGCACAACCGCTCAGCCAGACCACAAGATAAGAAAGTAACTTTTTGGTGAGGGCGAGAAGAAAAAAAGCCCACTGCCCTCTGGGAATTTTTATGTAGATCTGTTGTAACCCATTGGTTTGTACCCCCTCATGTCCACCCCAGTATCCCTATAAAAACCCCTGTTTTTCCCCCTAGACTCTAGGGATCTTCCCGTCCCTGGCCTCCTTCGGTATTGGGTCTTTGAATAAAGCCACCCTTGCAGAACTGCCATATGGGTCCCTCTCTCTCTTACCCCCGAGCCGGCCTGGGGAGGACTGCCTTGCAGGGCAAGAGCTGAAATCACAAAAGAGCTGAAATCCACCAAGAGCTGAAACAGCTTGCTGCACAGGCACCCTGCTGAAAGGCACCTCTCCGCCTGCTGAGGGAACGCCGCCGACTCCCCTAGAAGACTGTCTCTAGCGGGGCACCCTTTCTGGGGCTGTCTTGGCTTCCTGGGTCTGAGCTACGGACCCCAACCCAGCAGGAACATGGGGTCACAAGTCCTGCCACTAAAACTGGTCCAGCCTGGGCTCCCCTTCTCCACAGGGTCACAAGTCCTGCCAGGAGCCTGCTTGAGCATGGGCTCATGGGCTTGAGCTCATGGTCTCTTTCAGATATCTACCTGCTCCAGCATGAAATCGTCTGAAGGCTGGAGAGGAATCTCTGTGCTTGGAGTGCCCCTTCCCCCTTCTTCACTGACCTTACTGTCTGCAAGGCTGTTTCTCTCACATATTCTCATTCCTCTCTCTGCCTCCTGCTTTGTAGCAATTTGTTTTCCTTTCTTAAACAGGCCATCCCAGAGGCACTACCACTGCCGCTGATGGCCTTAGCTTTGGTCAAGGGTGGGTCTCTCTTGGCTCTGTCTGGCTTGGAAGGCATTGGAAAATATTGAATGCAGGGAAAACTTCTAGTCTCTTTCCATGGAAGTCACCCCTGTAGCTGAACTGCTGCCAAAATCTTGGATTGCAAACAGTCTGTGTACAGACTTGTATTGGATCACAGTTTGGTGTCGGCATAAACTCTACTAGAATGAAATTTCACGATTGTGCCTGAAGATCACATTTGTACCTTGACATCTGCAGTACCTCTACATATTGATCAGTTTGCCTGTCAAAATCAGGATTTTAGGGTATTTCTATGTAGCTGTATAGGTATATGTATAGGTTTCTGTATAGGTAAATGATCGGTAAGACAATATACCTTCTGAGGTACTAGTTTTTCCAACTACAAAGAAATCACTAGGCTGTCACTGTTTTTTCTTCTAAAACAAGTACTCTCAGTATACCAGAAGTAACAGTTTCATAGAACTCAGAATCTATCCCATTGAGGGGGACATACTCCCAAAGCATTTCTTCATTCCAATCATCTCTGTCTGGTAAAAATTTCATTGTGCTCCATTACTGAGCAGCAGAACTCATGGCAGCCACATGGGTTCTCTGATAGTGCAGGATACACTGGCCTCCAGCTGCCAGTGAAATGCTAGTGAAATGCTCAGCTAGACTAGGTATGAGGGGCTAAGTAATTAAAAATGGCCAAAACAATTGGCTTGGTAAATTAAATTAAGTTGGGAAGATGGAAAGAAGTTCAGGGTTGCAAATACATTTTTATAGCAGGGTTCATTTTTGCTGTCCACCACATGGGATGATACAACATTCTTTCATCAATATTCAGCAAAATTGGCAGAAAGCTCACAGCCATTTTGTTGCCAGAATTACTGATTCATTTTCTGCAAAGTGGCAATCCCAGATGTGTTGTTTACTACAGGAATTGCTTTGGGGAATAATTTTAATAATGGCATGACTTGTGGTTAGGGGACTAATATAACTAGATAGGCAGAAAAAAATTTTACTCAAAAGTCCAAAACAATAGTGACTAATGAATGGTAAATGTAAGCAAAAATGGGCCTGATCCTCTGCTGCTTGGTGTGTGGCAATGAAAGCACAAAAGTTCTTCCCAGACTGGCATGTTTTACATTTCCAGAGGTTAGAAACTATGCAAAACAGGAAAAGGCTATGAATATTGTCCTCTAACATGAAGAACTGGAGAATGCATACTAATCTGAATGAATGGAATGAATTTTGATGGAAGAATGTTTGAGTATGAAAAATCTGCTGGTTTTGCACATATTTTCAAAGATATCCCAAAAAAGAGTTTGGGCAGAAAATTTTTTAAAACTTCAAAATAAATACTATATAATTTTTTTCAAACAGATGTTGTATTTTGCGATGAATTTTGCGATGAAATCTTACAAAAAGCTCAGATGACAATTTGGGTATAAAACCATCTTTCAAATAAGTCAAAGCCACCAGAGAAGTCAAATGCCTTTTTCCCATCGGTGTTTACTGTGAAAAAATCAGGGAGGTTCTTTCACTGGAACTCTTTTTTGTTGGAGACCCAGCAGTTGTGCCTGAAATTGGCTGTAAAAGGGGTTATGAAGCAGACTGACAAAATAAGCAGTAACAAATTGGTGGGACTACATGGCATTCACTCAAGTGTTCTAAGATAACTCAAGGATGAAATAGCTAAATTACTAATGGTAGTGTGTAACTTCTCTCTTCAAAACTGCTGTTGCAGCTTAGGAATGGGGAATGATAAATGTGATTCCAGAGGAAATCCACAAAATTTCTCTCTGTGGCAGGTTGTGGCATAGCTGACAGCTGGTGACCAACAAACTTCTCTATCAATTCTCAAGAGAACGGGGATAAAATACTTGTTGGTTGAGATAAGGGTGGGAAGATCACTCAGCAATTACCTCTATGAGCAAAACTGACTTCGTGAAATTAATTAAATTTATTGCCAATTAAACAGGCTAGGATAAAGAGAAATGTATTTTCACTCCTCTCACTCACTCCCAGTTGCTGCACAGCATTTTTACCCTTTCTTCAACAGGTTATCACAGAGGCACTGGCAACATCACTGATGAACTCAGCTTTGGCCAAAGGTGTGATTGTCTCAGAGCTGGATGGAATTGACTCTGCCCAGCATGGGAGCAGCTTCTGGTATCTTCTCAGAGTAGCCAGCACCTGGGCACACACACTAATTACACCTGAATATAAAAAAAAAAAAAAAAAATTCGAAAGAGGAGGCAAAAGCAAGCAGTCTTCTCTTGCAGAGCTTCGAGATTATCATAGATTGTGTTGGTAGAATATTTTTTTACACTCATTTGCAAATAATCTGAGAAAAGAGACCAACAGTCAAGTGACAAAGTCTTTCTGAGTATGAAGTCCTTCAGTGCTGGGCGGGCAGAGTTCAGCTTTGAAAATTTTGATGAAGTCAGTAGGAATGTGAATGACAATGTTAAAAAATGGCAGAAGAAATGTAATGTTGGTAAATGTAAAGTAATCCGCATGGAGAAACCAATAAAGGGCACTGAGCTGACCATATTACCCAGAGGAAGACTTTGGTTTCGTGACAGTCAGTTCTAATGCCCAGTGAATGTGAAAAGAAATCAGTTGTCAGAAAGTAATAAAGAAATACAGAATGAAACAGAAAATGCCATTATTCCATTGTGTAATTTCATGTTTCTCATATGTTTTAAATGCTATATGACCATAGTCCGTGCACCTCAAAAAGATATAGTAGAATTGGAAAATGTTCAGGAAGGAGTAAAGCCTCTCATTAAAAATGTGTGAACATTTCCATACAAGTAATGATTTAACAATGCAGAACTGAACAAGAATCTGTATTGAAGAAATGGGGTTGTGGATTTAATAAACATCCACAAAATCTGAGTGCCATACACAGTTTAACAAAGATCAATCATTCCTGTTTTCTCCCTATCTACTATCAAATAAAGCTAATGGGAGGTAGGTTCAGAATGAAAAGTGAGCTTTTAGGTTTTTTGAGGGTTTTATTCCCTCCATGTAATATGTATTAGAATAATTAAACTCTTTGATAAAGAATGCTGTAGACTGTAAAAATTTGAATAGGTCCAAGGTCTTATTAGATAGTTCTGTGAAAGAAGAGTTTATTAAGTATTACTACTAAATAGATAGAACCCATCTGATTCAAGATATTTCCTGAAATGAAAACAAAAAAGAAACTATAAAAGGTAGTGAAGTCATTTCCTGAAATGAAAACAAAAAAGAAACTATAAAAGGTAGTGAAGTCATTCAGGAAATTTCATATATGTTTGCTCCATCCTTCCTTCTACAGTGTCTACTTATTCCTGCTGCTAGGAAAAAGATCTTTTGATCTGACTTAATGCCATCAGTCTCAAAATCTGTTATTGAATTTTTTGACCAGGGTTAGGCCTACCTGGATTTGGTCAATATGCCATTCTTGCAATTAGATCAGTGTAGAGAATAAATTCTGCACAATGCTCCTGGAGGAGGGGAGGTGGAGAGGGAGGTGCTGATCCCCCTGGTATCTGGTTACTGGACATGGGACAATGCTTTAAAACTGCATCAGGGGACCTTCATATGGGACAATAAGAAACATTTCATTATTGAGAGGGTGGTCAAACATTGCAACAGGCTTGCTAGGGAGGTGATTGATGTCCCAAGTCTCTCAGTGTTTTAGAGGTATTTGGACAATGCCCTTTAAACATGCTTTAACTACTGGTCAGCCCTGGTCAGAGAGTTGGAGTAGATGATCATTGTAGAGTCCTCCCATTCTTGGTGAGCTATTCTTATCTATTTGATTGTAAACCTAAGTGTTCCCATTTAGAAGAACTGTAAAGTACTTACCATCTATTTAATTGTCACTTATGTGCCAAAAGCTCCTATGTCTAATGTGGGAAACATTTCAGCGTCACTTTAAAAAGTGACAACACTAATTAATTTCACACCCATCAAACCCTCACATGATTTGAAGTCTTACAGGAGAAAATGAAGCACAAAGCAATGACAGCTGCATATTAAGTGCTCTCCCACACTTCTTTTTTGAGGAAAAAATAAAACTTTTAGACTGTAGATGCTACATCTCAATTTAACTGGAGTGGTCTTAACAGCTAAGAATATTAAAACAAGTAATGAAATTCACCAAAGAAACCATGTTTTTCTCCAGCTTCTGATGCTGAAGTAACCCGCAAATAGGTTTTCCTGGATTTTTTATGTGTGTTTTTGCACTTCTTTAATAGCTTGGAAGAATGGCTGTAGAATTATTTCAGCTTCTGACAGGAATCAAAGCCTAGCAGGTAAAGCTAAGCACAACGAGACAGTTTCTAATAGTAGGTATATTAGGATAAATCTAGACTAGTCATCTTGATTTTTTTCACTATTGTTCCTCTAAATCTGCCTCAGTATGTTAATTTTCTTTAGAAAAAGCTAAAAAAAGAAGTGATAAAATCATCCTCCTCTTTCAGCTCTTTTCTCATTAAAGCTAGTATCTTCAGTCTCTTCCATTAGAGTCAGACGTAATCATACCCAGAAGACAACATATCCATTGCTGTTCAGCTGCTGTAGTGTTCTGCACTCTGTGGGAAGTAAGATTACTTTATCAGCAGGAGGTTTTCTGCTAAATCCATTGAAAAGTTGATATTCTTGAGGAATCTTTTATACAATTATACAGAAGAATCAACAGAGGCAAGTGTCAGCAGAGGCAGCAGCATTATGCAGGGTTACAAATAGAAGAACATAGGCCATACTGGAAGGGTTGTCAGTCTCAAGGAGTGCTGAAAGAGTTGGATGTATCAGTCAAAGAGCTGTTATTTATATTTCACAGATCCTCTGGATTTATTTTTTTTAATTCTTTCCCTGTTAATTTGTTTAGAGATAAATTATACACAACTTTTATGCAGCTAGGTGACCTACTTGGCCATCTTTTGATTTACATTCTATAAACAAAGGATATTAACTTCAATATAAAAAATGTATTTTGTTCTGTTTTCCAGTCTTATACTTTTTTCCCCAGTGATTCTTATGATGAAAATTGGTCCCATCACCTCTTATGAGCCTCTCATATATTCCTTAACTTAGTCTATCATTCTTTTCAGAAAGTTTTTCCTTGAGTCTCTGTTAAAGGCAGACCAAACCTAGACAAAATTTCTTAAATAGAAGAATAGTTTAGATTTTAGCAGATATATCTTGGTAGGTGGAGATTATTATCAGTGTTAGAGAGATTAAGGCAAATCCATCACTGTATGTCTGTAACTGATGCTCAGGATTGCTCAATTTAGGATTTAAAAAATACTGAAAGTGATGAATAAAATACTGTTGGTTTGGGTCAGTTTTAGTTTTTTAAATAGCAGACACAGTGCCAATCAAAACAAAACAAACCCAAAACTAATTCCAGTTTTTAATAGAAACTTTATAAGTAAATAAATTCTAAATATTCACTAGAAAAAAGAGCATGTCTCTTTACTGAATCTATATTTTAGGTTTCAGATAGTTTTATTTTTTCAATAAAAAAACTTTGTCTAAGAAAAGACACATCTTTGAAGAAAACAGTCTTAATGAGAAAAGAAGGTGTTAAACCGGATTTTTCTCAGTCATTATTACACAAAAGAGTTTTCTTATGTTTGAAGATAAAAACATAACAATGTGAAGAGTATTCTGAGGAGACTAAACATATTGGGCAGGCCCCAAATTTTATTTGAGGCTTAAGTAACACTTGACCCAAATATTAAAGAAGCATCCATACATATTAAAAAAAAAAATCAAATGCTACTAATAATCCCCTCTTTTTACATCCTTTTGAATGCTATCTTTTTATAACTGACTTCAATTTTTTGCCATCTTTAAGTAGGTTCATTTAAAGCCCTGGATTCCTACNGTTATGTGTTGACTTGAACCATTTTTTTTCCATTTTGATGCATGACTGAAAGTCTCCATGAAGATTTTAGTGTGAAGTTGGATGAATGAATTCATTAACTGGTACTATCAAAAGGAACTTCTCAAAATCACTGTCTCTGGATCGTCTCTGAACCTTTATCTGTATGGATCAGGACAGGGACCTGGTAAAAAATTTGCAGTCTTCTGACTAGGAAGGCTTTTTCTGGTGAGTGAGCTGACCTATGCCAGTAAGTGTGATAGACACTGTAAAGAAAAGAAAACCACACAAGACCCTAAAGTAAGATTGCCATTCTTGGGAGCAGTGAACTTTCAGATCTCAACTCCATCATGGAACATCATCCCTAGGATTTTTACTTAAAAGAAATTTTTTTCCCATCAGTTTAAATAACCTTCTAAAACAATAGAAATAATATTTCTACTAAGATTTCAAGAGTCATGATCTCACTAAATAAGCATTGAAAATTTTTACAAGTATATTTTATATCTGTCTCCTTTTAACTATATTATTGTCCAAATATGCACCAAATGAACTAGCTCTAATAAAGAGTTATAATAATTGATCAGAAATTAGATTAATATTAAAGTTAAATTATTTTATTTGGTCACCAATGAGGTAAAAAAATGAAGTTTATTTTTATCAGCCTTCTACTAATCATTAAGAGATATTTTATCTTATTACTCTTTGTTATTTATGGTCAGATTCTATTTAATTTCACTTTCAATTGACTGTTGCAATTGTTTTAATCTGATTAAATTGATTTAATCTGATAGGCTTTAGTGGATTACACTGTAATGACTTGATAGAGTTATATACAGAGTGTCAATAGCCCATGAGCAAAGGTTGTTTATGCCAGTGAGGGAAATAACAGATTCCAGGATCTCTGTACAAAACACATAAGATGTAGATTCTTTTAGTTTCATTTTATTTTTCTCTTCCAATAGTTTATTGTTTTGTTTATTGTTTTGTGGATTTTTTAATTCTTTTTTTTCTTATTTTTCTGTTCTTCACCTTCTAAATTAAATATAGTCATAATTTTGTAAATATGGGCCTCAACCATAAGGAGAAACAAAACTTACGGACGAAACCAAACAAATGGACAAAGCTAGAGCTCTGGTAATGCTGCATAAAGGTAATAATTGTGGCTGTAAATTCAGAACTTACCCTGGAACAGCTCCATATACAGAGCCCAAGTAACCTTCATTATTTAATTAAACAAAAAGATAGTTGGACTTTGTTATCTAAAATATAACTGGAAACAGAAAATGATTAATTATCAATATGAAAGAAACCAGTGTGGATGTGGAAGACTTCAACATTTGATTTCTAATTATGTGTTTTTTTGCTTTTTTTTTTCATCTTCCTTACTGAAATTTCTTATTTTACTATGTGTTGCTAATGGCTGTTGAATGGCTAGTCCACAGAGAAACATACTAAGTTAAAATAGGAAACGTCAACAGGAAAACGTCTTCTATTTTGTTCTAGGTGTGACCATTTGATAACATTAATTTAATATTCTTCAGTACATCTTCTAAAAATCTGTACTGTGGGGGTTTCAATTGTTTGTTTTTCTATACTCACAGAATTTTAAAAAGCTTTGAAATACAAACGATTTTTTTCTTAACATAGGTCTCTTTGGATATTCACTTTTCACTTTACTTACACAAGCATGAAGTAATCGAATGCTGGAGTTGCTGCTTTCGGCGATGAGCAATCTCTGCCCCCAATAACATCCTCTGAACATGGATAGGTATGAGGGCTGCAAGGCAGACAAGGTACTCAAGCTGTTTGACTACTGAGTAATTCTTTAAAATAAGATGATTTAAAGAAGACATAGGATCATGTATTTCTTGAATTTTAACAATCAAACCCCAGTGTAGGGAGAGTTCATATATATAGCAGATTATACTGTATAGGCATGTGTAGGAGTTGCTATATCTCAGAGGATATGGACACTTCAAATAGACTTTTTATATATTTTTTTTCAAAATAATGTTTTGAAATAATCTTTCTTTAACCTTAAAGTACCACATGAGCTTTTGTTCAGAGATGTTAATTATTACCTGCTACACTGCATGGCTTATAATCATGAGATGTTATTTAAAGCTCATTACATGTAGAAAGAAAGAGCTCTTCCTTGCTGCATATTTTAAAGAGACTACTAGTTTATATCTGTTTGATTATAAACTCATCTATACTCTATAAAACCTGCTTCTTCTGACAATTTAGCTAAGTTTTTACACTACGATCTAATTACAGAGTATTGCAAAACTTATATCCAAATATAAAATGTCATTGGTCATTATATGTGTACTCTTGGTTGTTTATTTGTTGCCAGAAATTCTTTGTGAAGTTCCAGAGGTATGTGATAAGAGCAATTGCCTCTTCCAAGGTGACTCCCAAGGGACGCAATATTTTGCACTTATCATGACACTAATGTAAATCTGTAGCCAGAAGATGGTGGCCACTCACTACTTTTGTGAATATAAACTGTTTTACCTAGGTGAGAGATGAGGCCTAGGTGGATGATATTAGATACTCTAAACAGCTATCGTCACCATGTAAATTTGTTTTTAATAGTATATATATCAAATTCAAGCAAATAGGTAAGTCAGATAGGTTTTGAATCATGTCATTTAAAAAATGAAGAGTCCTCAAACAAACAGAATATAACTTCCTAGAAATTTACTTTTTCCTGTGTTATTGCTGAAAGATTTCCTAGTAATGTTGTCACAAGTAAAACAACACTATACTTTTGCAGTTTTGGATTATTCACCTGTTTTTCCATGCATTCATGGTATCCACAGTTTGATTCATTTCTGCAGTTTGTTAAGGACCTTGAAGTTTGATCTCTCTCTTACTGCCTTCTTTTAAAAGATTAAATTTGTTCTCAAAAAGCAGCTGGTGAATTACCAATAATTTTCATGTGCTTGAAAATGATTGAATCAACATAATCACATGCTACAAATTAACAGATGCTGGAAACATGGCTTCAGACACCTCAGAAAAAGATCAAACTGGGCTGAATAAGCTCAGGTACAAAAGGCAACCTTTTTGGCACTCCATCAGTTTTAAAATAGTAGCATGTTCTGAAAATTATTTTATTCAAAGCATGAAGAATTGGTTACCATTAATCAAGTTTTTTGTAAATTTCCCTTCAGCATACAGTATTTACAGAATACTGGTGGTTTTATCCCACCTTTTCAAAGTCCTGGGAAACACTGATGAGAGAAAATTCAGGGGGGCGGGAGGTGGTTGATGAAGGCATTTTTAAACATTTGCTGTGCCTCTATGCCTTTGTTTTAGAACCTAAAAGTATTATGTGTTTTAAAATAATTTGACAAAGGTGTGCACAGCTGTCATTG